>JAFBJR010000940.1:5108050-5411606 GCA_016785285.1 Brachirus orientalis | reverse complement strand
TCACCAAGTTTATACTGTAAAGTGAAACTTGTGTAAGGTGGGTTATGTAAATACCACCTTATTATTTGTCTCCTAATAAAATAGTTTGTAAGTAATAAAGATTTAATGCTTGGAAAGAATGAAGATTCAACATGAACAAGTCTTATATCCTCTAAATGTTGACAGGTGCTGTAAACATACCTTGGAGCAGCCACTGTTGTGCTTTTTGACCATTGATTTGTGTCTTGAACCATTACTTCAAGACACAAATCAATCATTTACATGTTCCAGAGCCAACAACTATGTGAGTGTATTATCTGATGAAACATAAAAACTCATAATTCCTGAACCCTTGTTAGCTGGGTTGGGTGTGTTTATATGTGAATAGAATGTTTTCAGAAACTACACTTCATTTCATTCAATATCATTTTAAAATATTAACGATAATTAAAATAATACTTAAAAAAAAGAATTATCACCATAATGTGATAAGCAAGATGTGCCTGGAATAAAACTTAACATATACAAAAAATATGAAGTGGAATAAAACATCAGAGAAGATAAATGTGTCTCCTGATTTTATTTACAGTAACATTTAAACTCTTCTGTCCTCTTTCAAGCTTGCGGCTTTTTATTTTTCATTCATACAGATACACAGACCCTGCATGGCATAATCAATCCAGTTTACGCATGTCAGTTTTTGTTGTTGTTTTTTTTTTTGTTTTGTTTTGCTGTGTTCAAAGTGCACCATTATTAAGTTCTGCTAAAATACACATCCCTAGGGGTCAGTGTCAAGTCACCAAATGACAAGCACATTTAATAGAATGTACACTGGCCCTGAGGCAACACAAAAACACAACAGGCCCTTTATATAGTTACTGTTTGCTTCTATTATTCTGTTTGGACTCCATGATCGAGAACCTACTCTCTGTATAGACGATTATTTATAACTGTAAATGTTATTTTACATTTCTCCCTACTTTTCTGTTAATATACAAATTATTTTGTTACCAGAGAATGTCATACAATTAAACCTGGCAACATTTGTGTTGAGAAAGTGACAAGGAATCCATAAGAATTATGAAAGTATTTGCATGATTTGTATCGAAATTATCGTTCCAGTCATTTGTAATAGCTGGTGAGTAAGTATTGGTGATTTTGAAACCAACAGCCAGAAAGAAAAAAAGATAAGACTTTCTCTGCTTTGAGGCAGTTGTATGTGTGCACTGTTGTAAATGAAACATGTCTGCTTTTCCACAAATCAAACAGATAAAATTAATACAGGATAGAGTGAATCTTGTATGCCTGCAGTATGTTATTAACAATAACAGCCATTTAACCACACAAGTCAATACAAGTAGGAGTTTGAATATGTGGAAAGGAGGAGTTTTTGACAGTTCATTCATGCTCTTTTTCTGTAGTCTACCCACCAAGGTGTAATTTTTCATTCATGGTGACCTTTCCTGTCATCCTGATGAATGTCCTCTGTTTTAAGCATACAAACTTAACCCAGCAATGGATGTACTATTACTAACCACTATTTCAAAATAACATTTAAGGCAATGGCTGCATGCACAGAAAAAATAAACCAGCAAAAATAGGAAAAAACAGCATCATGAAATGTCATCATAAACCAAATGACAATTTACCATGTTGTTAAAAACTGATACCCAGGAAAAACCCTAAGCATTAACTTTTTAGCACTTTGACTATACAGAGAAGAAAAATATTGGCTGAATAAATATCCACTGTTAAGGAGACCTAGGTGCACTGGTACAATCCATAAACCTGTCACCTAGGCATGACGGCTGTAATGCTCTGGTAAACCATCCACCTGCTGTACTAAAATATAAATAAGAAGTGAATTTACTCTTGTGATACATAATGAAAAGAAAAATACTGTTGATGAAATATAGTCAAAATCAATAGTCAACATTAAACACTATCTCATCTTTTACTTTTGACATTAGCCATCTTGAGTACAGGCAGTTTAGGAGTAATTACAAGGAGCTATGGCCAGAATCGGACTCAGCACTACTAGCGCGGGCCTTGGAGGCAATGCAGGGAGCCATGGAACAGGGGATGGAGTAGCAGGAACAGGTGGCACTCTTTAGGGTTTCCTCTGTAATAACCTCCTGCAGGGAGTGTTGCCCCTCTACTTGGAAGATATTTGGCTGCTCTCCTTGGTCCTCACAGATACTACAGGAAAAGGAAGAACCCATAGAGAGTCAGCATATACTTGGGTTTTAGACCATCACTCAAAAACCAAGCTGATAGCAAGAGTATTCCTCATGCTTAACATTCTGCTGACAAAAGTAAAAAAAAAAACATCACCTCAAACAAAATACTCAGTCTGTTAGTCTGGGAAATTATATGATATGATGATTAAACAATATTAATTGCAATAATATCACAGTCATTTATTTTTTTAAAAACTGATATGAGTGAAATAAGAATATTAATATCAGGTAAGGTGCAAAAATACAGGAATCGGACAATTTTTCTTTTCAAACAATTAGCAAACAATGGAGCAAACAATGGAGCCTGGAGCTGGTGCAGCTCCAGGCTCCATTTCATGCACTCATGTAGTGAAAGCATTTAGGCTAAAGGAAGTGACTCCACTAGTTGTCATTTTAGCAGCTATTATAGATATTTCATGCTATCAGGTCAAAATCTTCACCAGTTAAGTATAGGACAGAGTAAAATGATTTCATCCTCATATGGGCCATGACAGTAAGCTGTGGGGGTGTAAAATGCATCTATCAAAGGTATTCAGGCTTATGTGCAAGTTAGCTACAAAATTCAAGCTTAAATGCAGGCCTCTTTGATCAAGATTACATAAAACATGTGCAATTTCTTTTGTGGGTTTATATAATAGCCAATGGGTCAGTGAACAGAGTATCATGCAATAAATAAGCCATTCAAGCCATTGTTGCCACTTTAGCATTGAAGCTGGACATCTCTGATAATCATGAAGCATAAGATCAGAAGGGCATAGAAATGATTAACATGGCAGTTGACCAGTTAAACAACTGTGTTTCAAAAACCTCAATGACTATTATCAGTGAAACACAGTGATGTTTTACCAAAGGTGTTGGATCTAAAGTGTTGTGCAGAAAGTTTTAGGCACTTGAGATGTTCAGATTTGTATCCATCATACAATGACAATGAACCCAAACACAGACCTAGAATCAGATCAATCTCCAGTGAAAACGGTGAGCGGAGCAATAATCAATATCATGGAGTCAGTCTGGGATTACACACAGAGACTATGACTGATCTTTTATCCACGGAGGAAATTCCATCTCTTTGGAAGCAATAACCTGCCAAGTACTTTTAAAAAAAGTGTGCCAAAGGAGGAATGATGATAACACCAAATATATAAAGAATCTAAATTAGACTGCAGTCACTATGTATAATTTAAATTAGCATGTGCCTTCAAGGGTGTAAAACTAGAAACGTCACCTTGCAGTTGCACTTTACATCAATATACTATATGGCCAAACCCCTATCCAGTATTTAGGGCATGTTTGTGTATTGCACTGAAGTTAAAGCATATGGTAAATAGAAACTGCTGTAATATTTTCTGTATCTTTGCTTAACTTTTAGTGCCTTTAACTTAAGCACAGCACTGGAAGAGAAGTCAACCGTCTTGCATCATTATCAAGGAACATTATTTTGTTCCTGCTGCCAGGGAGGGTGGGGGGTTGTAACTTTATAACCCAGCAATGGGCTGTAAAGTTGTAAAAATTGTAAAGTGACTTAATTAAAAAAAAAAGACAGACAGGAACCAGAGAGACATTACGGGAATCTGGAGAACTTGAGTCAAAAAATGGCACCAAACATTCACAAATTCTGCAAAAAGAGAGGTACAGTTACAACAACAACAACCTGAAGATGGTCATTTTTTGACTTCAGATGTCAAATGAACACCTGGAATTGATAAAGACAAGTGGGTCGTAAAAGAGTTCAAAGCGCATGGTCTGATTTCTGTTGTGGTATCTAAAAGTCTAAAGTACAAACATTAATATAGAGCAAATGTTATAGTGAAAACAGAACTGAAACCACTGAGTTTCTGTTAAGTGACCGCACAGCTTTGCTGACACCAGAGAAAGCTATTCCACCCTAAATACCCAGACTTTATTACCCACAGCTTTTGTGCCAGTTTCAAACTCACAACCAAAATGCACAGTGAATAATCAAAACACTTTTTTCAGCAGTTGCCACGATATTAACTTGTCTATTAATGCTTGACAATATAACCCTGAACCTAAATACCGTGGGCCTCATTTTTAAACAGCACATTGTATACATACTAAAAGTATAGTAAGTGTGCACAAAAGCCAAATAAGGCATGTACAAAATTTAAAAAATATATATATAATTTGTAAAACTGTGCACATTGCAGTAAGTCAATTCATGTTTTAGCCTACCTATCATAGATCAGCCCATCGATCCCCTGCTCCCTCAGCTTGTTTCTGGTTTCACGGTCATTGTTGTCATCTCCCCAGCAGAACACCACCAGGCCTTTAGACTGGGCATCACCAATGTAGTTCAGGTTCTTTAGCAGGTCCTCAGAGTGTGCACTAATTCCCTGAAAGAACGCCAAGAAATTGTAGTCAGAAGATGTAGGAAATTCAACTCAAAATAAATTAATGTTCTATTTCATTCACTCTCATGTTGGGATAACCACTGTAAATGTCTGTGTTCTATCAGAACACAAAAAACAAGCTAATTCTTTTTCAACTGTGCTTTTGACTAAACAGGCGATGTCAGAATATACCAACTGCCTTTTCAAGTCAATGTCTGCCCTCATTGAACCCACAGCGGGATGCCTTAGGAACAGCTGACACAGCACCATGTTAGCTGACATGTTTGTTATGTTGACTTCTGTGTCCACTGACATGAGGGCAGTGGGCCATTTCTGTATGTCCTTGGCTCAAGAGCAGTGCAGCAGTGTTTGCTGATAGAAAAACCAGCTCTTTCAAATCAGTATATCTAGAAAACAGGAAGTTTGACAACTTGACAAAATTATCATAAAGGTTTATGCAAAGAACTTATGCCGTTTGCTTTAGCTGTTAATATTTGAGATGCTGTAGTCATATGTTGAATTGTGGCCTCAGATATCACACATTTTGCTTAGACCAATTTTTCCCAAACTTTCTATATAGGGACCCACTTTTAAAGACCATTAGACAATATTGTGACCCAAATCACAATGTACTGTGAATTGCAACAATAATTTTTCCCACGTCCCAACACAGTCTTTGGGAATTACTGGCTTGCACAATCTCTTATGTAATCACTTAAGTAAAAACAAAATCACACAATTAGTGATACTGTATATGGCATTTGGTAGATCATGTCTTTGAGCTACAAACACTCACCAGAATGTTCTCACTCTGGGCGAAACTTATGGCAATCTGAGTGGTCTGGCAGCGGATGTCCATCAGTTCAGGATACCTTTCTGAAATTCCCTGAGTAAGGAAAAGGATGGGATACTTGTTCTGCTTTTGACGAACCCTGAAAGAAACAAATATATATTTTTTTTATGACGGTTATTTGGTTCCTGGCTATCCTGACTTTTATTCATTATTGCCTTATAAAGAGCAAGAACCTTTAAGCATTTTTAAATCCTGCTATAAATAATTGTTTAAATGTCTTAATTTATCAGAGAAATTCAGTTAAAATCAAATGAAAGATGCATTGAAGTAAACTGTAATTGTGCTCACATTGTGCATATATCTGGGTCAAAACTAGAGAAGACAATGCGTCTTTTGCCAGCTTTTTGGAGTACACACGACAGTATAATATCAAGAAAGGTGTTCATGTTGAAGTAGGACGATAGTTTGCCATCCCAAGAGCCATCCTGTCAATACAAAAAACATACAATCATATTAAATAAAAGAAAGTTTAATTATCATAATCATGCCTCATTCAATCAATTTAATAATTGCAATCCACTATTAATCACCTTCATCTGGCATATCCATTTAAGCTCAATGTTGAAACCCACATTCTCAGGAACAGCTTGAAAGATCTGTTTTTTTTTTTTGACACGACAAAATACAGTAAAAACTAATAGAAACTCAAAAGTGCTGGACACAAGGAGGACAGGTACAGTAGAGAATGCCTGACAAATAACAGGTTATTTAATAGTTAATTCACAAGTAATTGCTGCAACAGAAGTAAACAGTGTCATTAAACTAAAATGGAATAATAGCTCATAATAATTAAACAAGGCGTTTAAATGACCATAATTAACCTGTGAGAGTGAAGGGAATGGCTGATGCTCATCAATTTCATCTTCATCATCAAGTAGATCTGAGAAAGTAATACAAAAGAAGAAAAGAGAATATTTGTGTAACTTCACTCATTATCTCAATCTAAGCAAAACAAAAGCCTACACTACCCAAAGGTGCCTACCTTTGTGATCATTGCCCTGCATTGCAGCAACATGGGCCAGCTGTGCAACAAAGTAAAAAACATTGCAAGATGAAATAAAACAAATAATCAAATGATAACACATTTTCCTCAATGCAGCACTTATTTTAGCAAAATGTTAAGTGAAACTTAAGAATGTAGACGATTATGATAGCATTTTCAATTGATTTTAGAGTTTAACAAAGATAGCTGGTGCTGATACCTAAAATTTTCCATTGGCTTTGTTGGAAGACAGATTAACAGATTGTTGCTAAACTGCTTCTGTCGAGAATGGAGTTCACAAATGGCACTTTTCCAAATACAGTTGCAGCACAGCTCAGCACAGCATGGCTTGACACTACTAGGCTTGGTATCAGGCATGTTGTTTTCCATTACTATAGTACCTCCTCAACGTGGGGTCGTCATAGCACGGCCGTAACATTTCATATGTGACACAAATTAGTGACAAGCAAAGCAGTTCTTTGCGGTGTACTGAATCATTACATTCATTATCAGTACATTCAAAGGTTTTGTTCACCAAATCATTCAATCATTCAAATCAATCACTGCATGATCAGAGTGTAAACACCATCTGTCACTAAACTAAAATACGGCAGTAGGGGTTGTGATGCCGGCTTTCGACCGTGCTGATATTGGATGTTACGCTCATGACTCTTCCAGTGATGACACTCCCTGCCAATCAGTGGCCAGCAATCTGTCAAGGTCACATTTTAGGCTCAGCTCGTTTGGAACCTCGCCAGAGCAGGTACTAAAAAAGTACCAGGTACCAAGTACTATCCTTAATCAAAAAGCAAAATAAAACAAGTAGAGCTGTGCCAAGCCAACCCCTGCTATAACTGCATAAAGGAAAAGAGCCATAAGTTTTATTAGTAACCATGAACTTAAATCTAAATACTAATAAAAGGTTTATTTCTACTTAAGTCTTATTTACCATCACTGATTGTTACCTTCAGAAGCTGCAGCTGATCAAATGTCAAGTCTTTGACTGGCACCTCTATTAACTCCAGTGAAGTCTTATCATTTTTCTGTCAAGGGAATAAGAACTATTATTTTATAGTTGCAGTGACAAGCATTTATTCATTTATTTGCAGTGACAAGCATTTATTCATTTATTTAGGCTCATCACTTTCTTAAATGTAAGGTGATAAAGTGATGAATAGGTAGTAGAAAAATGTCACATTTAAGATACACTATCAGTCAAAAGTATGGACACACCTTCTTATTTAATGCAGTCCAAACTGTGTGTATCTAAACTTTTGACTGGTAGTGTGTCTTAAAAGAGGGTGTTAACTTTCCATAAGTTAATTTCACTTCGAACACAATGGTCCTTAAATGTACCTTCTTGGTGGATATGCAGCATGTCAGGTCATGGTATACAATAGGAACAGCATCCTTGGAAAGGTGGACATCAAACTCTACATAAGCCGCACCCTACATGGAGCGAAAAGACATGGAATTATGGCAGAAGTAATGTTAAATGTAAATATACTCATGAATTAATCATTAGCTTGATTTACATGATTGGAAGCACTTTTGAATGAGGCTATTGTGTTTTCCCTGACTCGGTGATGCCTGTAAAACACAAAAGAAGATTGTTTAAACAAAACTGATGCAAGGCAGGTACTGTATGGGCACTAGCAAAAAACTGATGTTGTGACTCACTTGGCTGCATGTGTACTGCCAGCTCCTCTGTGACCCACATTCAGAGCACTTCTTTTCTTCCAGTGTTTGGTGAAAGAGGCACTCATGTCACACTGCAGCCCCTGGATGGGCCGAATCACCAGGTAGTCCACTACAACAGAGAGATAAGCCAGAAGAACAGGATTGTGAGTACAGTGTATGAAATGCCAATTTCTCTGTACTTTAAATACTTTGTAAAACTATGGTACAGTCCCAGCTGCTTTGTTTTGCATTCAGTCTGTCAACGTGAAACTTTTTTTGTAGAAAATCTTACCTCTCACTTTACCGATGGTATGTCTGGAATTCCGACTCATTATGGGAAGAGTGACTACTCCGTTGTCTTTGCCACTTTCCAGAAAAGAGGAGGAGAGAAGACAAGCTGTGCCCACATGCCCTGGATGAGTGTCTCCCTGGACAACATGCTCACTCAGATCCTCCTGTGAAAATACATTTGAGATTTATTAAAAATGCTGGCCAATCTAATTGTGTTGCCTGGTTTCACTAGTATTTGTAAGTCGTCAATGCAATCTTTTTTTGAGAAAGGTAGTCAGAGGTAGTATTTACATGACTTATTATTACCTCAAAGAACTCAAAGGTGAGCTCCAAGTTGTCTGGATCCATGGTGTGAATACTGTACTCAGTCCACCGCGATGGCTCCAGCGCATATCCACATTCAGGCTGTGAGTGACGTGACCTATAGCCATTAGCACTGATCATACTAATCTCCAGAGTGGTGGTCATCTTATTCCAAGATGAAGGACTAAGGGCATCATCCTCTTCATCTTCCTCCTCCTCCTCAATGCCCTCCAATGTCAGCTTGATCCTGGATCGGTGGGCAAAATAAAGATTCAGTTAACAGATGCTGCCATTTATAAAACTAAACATAACTAGAAGTTTCAATCAAATTGTTTGTTTTACTGTGTTTATGTTTCCAGGACATAAACTTGCAGAGGTTTCCAGGACCTCTACAAGGTAATTGTAACACTGTAATGATGATCTCTAATGTCTCTTTTAAGAGCAGCTTTCACTGGCATATGTTAAATTCAATCTTGGTGTAACATTACCTGAAGCGGGACTTCTTGAATTTCTTCTTAGTTATGGACACTGGAGATGTCTTTGAATAGTGCAGACGCAGGCGAATCTCTGTCTGGCACGTAAGCCACCCAGAATCTACACATTTTACCCCATCTGTAGAGGGAGGACACATAGACAGCAAGTGCCTGCCTTTGATTATAATGTACGTACAGTATATCCACTGTGAACTCCAATGAATGACCAGAACAAAAAGAGTGTTGGTGGCAGCAGAAAGATCAGGGAGGAGACAATTCTTTGTTCTATCAAAACAGGAACTGACTACAATAGACTGTTTAGTTATCCTACAGGTTTAAGTACACAAATAAGATATTTAGTCTCACAGTATGTCTATCTCAAAGTGCTGTTTGACTGAACTTACTATTAATTCCAAAATGTCCATCATCAATGTTGTGGTGTGATGCTGCAATAAAGGAAACGGATAATTAAAACCAAAACAGAAGAATATGTACAGTAACAAATAAGGACAAATTGAACCAGAACATGTCCAGTGTTTTCCTTAATTTGAAAACAAAAACTGGTTTGCTCTGAATTGGATTTGCCCCAAATTCAACCATTAAAATACAAATGTTTTTAACTACAACTTAGAGTATGAACATGTCATTAAGGTTAATTTAGCAGGGTGTTTCTGAAACTACACACTAACTAAGCCAACATTTGAAGACTACCTACAAACTTGCTTGAGAGAGGAACGAAAGACGAAAAAACAAACAAGGGTGGGGTGAGGTTACAACAAGCTTCAAGCAGGGTGTGGCCATGGCTTGTGAACAAGTTTTGACAGGAGAGGTCGGCCAAACAAGTGTTGTTCCTTATCTTTGTCAAAGCACATACACCCACATACCCATGAAGACAAGCAGCTAGTAAATGATGGTCGCAGAATGAATCCTGCATAATTCCTCAATTATAATATATACTATCATTCCTACATGTCACAACAACTGACCCCATTGTGTAAACAAACCTTACATACAGTGCAGTACGAAGAAAAGAGTTATTATTATTTTACTAAAAAATATTCAGCAGCGTTAAACAAAAGAACAGTTTTCAATTTTTAGTGACATCCTGTTTGTCATATGTGCATTTCAAATCAAATGTATACTATGAGGGTGAAGAGGAAGCACTGCAGTCAGGTCAGGTGGGTGTTTGCTAATTTAAACATACATGTTATCCAAATAAAAAAATCTCAATATTCCAGATATAACAGCCTTATTCTTGACGGAGACTGAGCAAAAACTGAACAAAAACTGAACATACACTAATGGGTAACTTTTACATATAGTACTAGAGCAGAGCAAATGGGAGAGCTATAAGTGGTTTGAGTGTGACACCCTTTACCAAACCCAACCAAATTGTGCACCTTTGTTCTATACCTGTGGGGCTCATCGTGCGAGGGTGGTGATGGGTCTCCCACATATTGACTATCACTTGACAGGGACCACCTGCACTCTGCAAGTCCAATGTTTGGCACAATGTTAGGGTTTTCAGATCATAAACATTGAATCTATTTTTAGCCTGGTTTCAAAGCTGTCTATGGACCAGAGTGGGAGAAAGCAATTAGAGATGATATAGTCACCAATCCCAGCTAGGGCAGTCAGCCACCATGGGTTGAAATCTGTAAAGTGGATTAGTTAGTCAAGAATAAAAAAATAAATAAGATCTTCTGAGACATTTTTGTAGTTACACATTACACTGGGTTTCTTCATCTGTAATAAAGCAATCATTAAAAAGCAGAGTTTATATTTATACTGTTGTTGCAGTTTTTCCACAGACATGAGGAGAAATTTCAACTACTACTAAGTTCTGAACTTCTTTAAGGTCACACCAGCTCTGACAAGCCCATGACACAGGTCAGCTCACAGAAACATTGAGTATATGCTTTTTATTAAATGGGCCTCATCAAACAACATGTAACTATTACAGGAGGAAGTTGGGCATTAACTCTACAAAGCAAGAGATAATAGATAGTGTCATATTTTTTTCCAGGGAAATGACCAACACATTTTCCCTGTCTTTCTTTTTAGAGGAATGTTATCCATGTCATGTTTGCTTACATCTCTATACAAATGAGTTTATCAAAGGCTTGAAGGCCTTACAAGCCTGAACAACTTGAAAGTTTAGAAAGTTTAGCAAATGGTAAGCTTTCCAGGAACATATTGCTTCACAACTTAACCCTGAAGTTTGCATTATGTAACAGAAACATAGAGATGTAACAAATCTTTCAATCTAGCTTGAAAAATATGGCAGATCTTGTGCTCTCTGTGCAAATAGTTTCACTTAAAAAGTCTTAAAACCTTTTGTTCTTCTACCTGTTAATGAGTTGTGAACACAAAAAGGTGTCAACTGACACAACAATTGAAATCACTTGGACCTTGCATCAAACAGTATTTGTTTTTGTTTTTCTTTATGAACAATAGAAAATAAAACTGTAAATGGTGAAGCTAACTGAGAGGAGAGGAGACTCCGCTCACCTTAGACTCCAAAAAGAAGCCTCTGAAATAGCGATACTTGGAAACAACTCCTTTGGGCACAGTGACTGTTGTAGTCCAGGTGTTTCTGTCAGGAAATCAACATGCACATCAATATCTAAGTGCACATCAATATCTAATAAGTGTAAACTTTAAAAATATTTGACTTGAGTATGCAGATTTGGTAGAGAAATCTTCACACTCAAAACACTTTTTTGTTCAACCTACCCTTCATTACCATCAGGATGTAATATAACAGCTTTTTGATGGCTCCAGCTTCCCAGTGCTTCACAGCTACCAACAACAGCAAGCAACTCACCTAGAAATGTCCAAAATGACCTTTATTAACCTGGAGTAACTCAAAACAACAATACAGGAACTTCTGACTAGTTACAGCCAATTAACTAAAAATAACGTAACTGAAAGGAGAGCAATGACCTCAAATGTAAGAAAAGACAAGAGGGAAATTTTGAGAAAACAAAAATCTGTCTTTGATTAAAGGAAAAGTTGAAGGTTAAAGGCTACGCTCTAAGAAATAAGCGTTGACCCCTTTATCTATAGTTGTATACAGTTAAGGTATTAACAGCCATACCTGGAGACGTTTCTCCTCTGACAACCAGAGTCACCTGACAACTCTCCATGGTTGACATGGGGAAAGACAAAGATTGGCTGCAGGAACAAGCTGAAAAATGTGAACAAGTTTTCAAGAACCAGTCGAACATTAAATGTATCCAATCCTATTATTTTTGATGGTGTTTATGCAAGTGCACAGACAACACGGCGGCTAAGTTCACGTACCTTCTTTTGGCAGCAGCAGCAGTGTGTCGCATCCAGTCAGTCTCCACGAGGGAGAGTTAGCAATGAAATCATGTGTCCATCCTGCTATTTCGTTCAGGGGCAACAGCCCAGCGTTAGCCATTGCTGTCCTGTTTATAGAACATGATGGATAGATATAGCTGCCTGAGCTCAACGAATATTACCAGCACAAAAAAGTTCAAATGACGCAACAACTACAGTACATAAAAATATGACAGCACTGAAATGAACCTAACATGAACCGACATAACATCACAAAGAAACAAAAACAGTGAGAGAGCTAACATCCGGTATGTGTTTTCAAAATAAGATGCAATGCAGCATTTGGCATTCAGTAAATCACTCCAGGAGTGATGTAGTGCCCAGCTGCTGAGGTATAAACTGGAATTTAATGCTGTACGGCACAAAATTCATTATTAACACACTCTGATTGAGATAAGGTTAGGCTCTTTGTTTTCTAACATCACACTTCTCTTACAGAAAGCTGTTATTGTTGGTGTTGTTCTTATTATAAAGAACATAGGTCCTTGGGTATGGATCCTCATTATGTCAAAGCCGAGGCTTAAATCTGAGGGTGCAATAGGAACAAATGAGTACCTGAGCAGATAAGGCTTGCACCTCCGAACGCCCTCGTTTGTCTTCAGCTTTGCTGTTTTACAGCAGTTGGCTTCCAAAATGTTGCATTCTGCCTCTTCTGGATGTGATCATTTGAGTGTCTTCTTTGTTCTTACATCATTACATTATTTTTCTTCTTAACAATTTGATGGCATATATGACATCTGTAACATTGTCTTGTTGTATTTGTTCCTTATTACAGATGCCAGTTGTGGTTAGACGCCACTATTAACTAACTACATACTTTCTTCCCATGTGTCTTCTCTGGAAGAAAAAGTGACAGTTAGCTTTAGCCTTTTATCTTGAGGTTAATTTATAGTGGTGGTTAATGGAAGGATGGGAATAAAGGGCAAGCTCGATCTGTGTTGAAGAGCTAATTGCAATTTCCTGTGATGAACTTTAAACTGTGAAGCAGCATTGTATCTCTTAGTGTACAGCCTGCCAAAACTTATTGGTAGAAGGAGAAGCAGCAGCAGCAGCAGAAGAAGAAGAAGAAGAAGAAGAAGAAGAAGAAGAAGAAGAAGAAGAAGAAAGAAGAATGTGACTTGGTTAAGTCATGTTTTGCTGCCTTTATGACTTTATACTTATTTATTTTATTCCTTTATTTGTTCTTTTCCAGTAGTTTTCTGCAATTAAGATGAATAGAAACAGCTTCAATTGCTTCTTTTTTGAAGTATAACTACACCTTCATAGGTTTAGCTAGAAACTTCATTCAAACTTTTAGCTATTTGATAACTTTGTAAATATGGATACATTGAATGCTGATGTTTTTGTTATTGTTTTATTGCAGTTGGCATGCATAATATTACATTTCTGCCTTCTTCTCATTCTTTTACCTCTTCTGTTCAATCCCTCTTTTCCTTTCTTTTGTATTAGTATCATTATTAGAGCATTTGTTTAGATATACTCATAGTTACACACATGCAATCGTGCTGCTCGACACGCTATTTATTCATTTATTAATTATTAATTACCGTTTTGTGCTATTGGTACAAGTGTATTGAGACATTTAATGCTTTTATTTTGAAGATGCAGTTCGTTTTGTGTGGTAACTTCCATCGGCTATTTGACGAAGCTGGTTCAATCCGCCCTGCTCCGGATTTGTGCTCAGCTGTGTTGCATTCATGTACCTTTGAAGAAAAAAAAAGTGCTGAGTGCACATGTTAGTCCTTAATAGGTGGTAAACAAACGGAAAAGTTGGAGCTTTTAAAACGCTGTGCTTTTAAGATGTTAGAGGAATGGGTGACAGTAAAGGCGTCACTAAATAAGAAAATGTGGCGACATTATTAGCCACATGCAGAGCCTTTGTTTTTATTGATACTGCAGTCCATTTTGATTCTCCAGCGAATAAAATAGAACATTTAGAATGCTTTCGCAACTTACATTTGTATTAGCTATGGACAAGTACGGTGCGATGGTATGACAATTCAACAAAAGAACAGAACAACAAGCGGGCAGGGACGATGTTAGACTTGGTGAAGGAGTTTACAAGGTGTTTCAAATGCGGCATTGGAGAGTTAGTTTGTTTACACCGGCATCACGATTAATTTAGCGGTACAATGAAGTAAGGGACTGAGTCCGCGTGGCATATACTAATGCAAATACTAATAACGAAAATATCAACGTGAGCAAAATACGAAAAAGAAACCGTGTTTCAACTTTTAACGGAAAAAACTTTCTCTTTACAATTGCAGATGTGGCAGCAGGGAGGGGCGGGGATTATGGGAGATGATGTTGTGGACTGTGACGTCATTGGCACTGCACCTCCTTAACTGTTGACCCAAACAACTCTGTGAAAAGCAGTCAATGATTTGCAAATCACTAAGAAACAGTGTTGTGGCGTAAATACTGAAAAAATATATTCGTGAATGAGGACAAAAGACCTTTTCAATTTCTGCCTTTCACTTTCAGACCTGAAACCAAAGCTATCTAACCCCCTCCAGTGGTCAAATGAAAATAATGCACTATGTCACAGAGAGGGGAAATACAGCATTGCAGAAATATGTCAACATTATTACACGTCCTACTACTAAAAGGCAGTGTGGACTATAGCTTTATTACAAGTGTTATCTAACATGTATAATGTGCAATTTGCTTTCAGGCACTGTAGCTTTGACAAGCTACAGTGTAATGTTTATGTTGAAAATGATGAACTGGTCCAAGTATTCTGTCTTCATCTCTTGCTCTCCTAATAAACAACAATGGGACAGAATTATCTGTCTCACCCTGTGAATATAAAGACATTTTGTTGGTGTAAAGGAAATGGAAACGACTGCACCATTATGAATATTTCAGACTATTTCTCACAACCCAGCTGTGCTTTCATTACAGATTATATTTATCAGATTCAAATTCCCAAGCTCATTTATCTTCATGTTTGGGTGTTTGATGTTTTTCCATAATTGAGTTGATCCTTGTAGTGCAGTCACCAGTCACTTTATCAGGTATCCTGTGCACCTAATAAAGTGGTCAGAAAGAGTGCAATGAGACATTAATTATAGAGTAAAATGAAGAAATATTTTCTATTTATATTATTTGTCTTTAAAAGAATAAATCAGCAGGAGTTCACAGAGCACATGTGTCTGCGTTATGGTCCTATCTTCTACATATGAATCTCTCGCTTGCTGTCGCATTTTCTGCCTCTGTCTCGCTTCTGTTTTCCTATAATTACATTTGGAAAAAAATATTTGTCAGAAAGATAAAGGTGGCAGTTGAAAACTGTCAAGGGCTTACAATAGATCTTATTAGATGACCAGCAGCTGCGAGGGCAGATGATGTAATGTGGAGTTCAAAAAAGAAAATAAAAACAATTCTTCAACAAAGGGAGAGTCAAACAGAATGAACATGTTGGTAAATTTGACACCGTCCCCGATAAGCAGTAAATTGCTGAGTTTTCATGAGTATTGCAGACTCCTGTATTATATAAAACCACCATAAACCACCATACTGCATGTAATGACAGTGTGACCCTGGTACAAATACTTATTAATGTTAGCGGTAGAACTTGTATTTGTCCTATTACATGTCGAGGAATATCTGCTGCAGAAAAGGTCTATGACACCAGGTTTATTTAAGACATGCTTGAGCATTACATGCACATGTATGAATTAAACTCATTGAAAGCTTGTTAATATAAAAGACTTCAGTCACATCATTCAAATTCAAATACCAATGATCACAGAATTTGACAGACATAAAAACAACAAAGCTGGGGTGCCCTGAGATTTTTTGCTCAGTACTATGATGTCACTCCCACTTCCAAACGCCAATGTAAATGGAACATTCTGTGAGCCTTTTATATTTTTATATTTGTCAGGAGCCAGATCAGAACTTTGAACTGTGATTAGGAACTTCAAACTGTGGAGGGCAGCATTACATTATTAGAAGAAGAGGAAGACAGAGCTGGGTCATTTCTATAGGCCCCCCCCCCCCCATGTTTTTACACTATAGCCCACAATGGATAAACAGTACATCTTTTGAAAATTTATATTTTACCTCATAACAACAAATACTGTGTGTGCAATATTTGCTTAATATTTTCATTAACAGGGAGACAGTACAGGACACTTAAAACATGCACCACCAGACTGTAGAACAGTTTTTAGCCAAAAGACATTACCACACTGAATGCTGCAAAGAAAACTTGTATAACTTGTGCTCTGTGTAACTGCTGAATGAGTGTGCGTGTGTGTGGAATTTGTGCTTAGTGAGTTAAGTGAATTGTTATTCCTTTTTTTGAAGTGCTTTTACCCATTTATCAGTCTATCAAGACTGTTTTCACATTGGTGTAATTTAATTGTATCTTTCTTACAATGACAATTAAAGGGATCTTAAATCTTGAAGTTAATTTTTTTCAGTTTACTGTTCCATTCTGAAATATTATTAGCGTGGGCAGCCAACCATTGAGCAGCAGTCAGGGAAAACTGATGGCATATCAAAGCATTACATCATGTCCCACCTGTCTGTCAAAGGTGGTCAGACGAAGGAAATGAATACAGAGAGAACAAGACGAAGGCATAGAGAAAGATGGAGATGTATTATCTGTGTTTACTTTTGAGAAAGGAAACACAATAACATCCAGAGGGTGGATGCTGTGTTTGTGTGTGTTTTAAGCAGCTGAGATACTGTGGGGATGTGTGAGAATAAATTTAACTTCAGGCTAAATTTAATTTCCTTTGAAAGAGGAGAATGAACAGCACATTATTCTGTTTTTCTGTCTTCCATGTGTGATTGACTATAACTTATGGGAAGAAGTCTGAGTAATGGTGAAATATATTTGCACTGTTTTCATATTTCTCTTTTAATTTTTGCATTTGATAATGTGAAAGCAACAGTTTACACAGATCCATTTTCTTTTTTTAAAAAAGCAACCTTAGATATGAAGATCAGAGCCATCACTATCTTTATTAATACTCTTATGGCCCTGAAATAACAGAGAAACCCATGTGACCTAGAGAATATATATGTATTTTCCTAACCAACCTCTATTTAAACTTTATAGAGCAACTTCTTCGATGACCCTGGTGCTGTACATATGTGGCATATTGTTCTCAGATGTTTCCTGAGGTTTGTGGTCTTGCCATGGGCAGAAAGGGACGTAGCGAACCCAAGACTGGGATGCAAGGCATGAGGTTATGCCAAAGGGAAGATCATACACCTGCTCAGTCATCAACATTCCCCTAGAGTCTTCAAGATGCCCTTTGTTCCAGGCTAAGAGCCCACGCTCCTGTTTGGTCCCTAAATGGTATCAAAAAAAAAAAAAAAAAAAAAAAAAACAGTTACAAGGGTATGAGGCAGTTTTCTTTGCTTTGTATTTACAACATTTATTGTGTTTACAGCTAAAAAAAAAACAAAAAACAAAAAATCAAATATCAAAAGAAACCAAGTAAATATCAATGGATATTCTTTTAAAGTGGACAAATTTTACAGATGCAGTAATCACACTTGCAGTAAGCAACCTTTCCTATTTTTACATTAAGAGCATGTCATCATATTCATCAGAAACATGATAAAAAAAATATCTGCAAACCAAACCTTATTTTCACTCTTTACAGTCAGAATCAGTAAATATGTAAAAATGTTACTCCTGCACTGGAAGGTTGAATTTATTTTTAAAAGTAATGGCTTAATTCTTGAATTTATTTTTAAAAGTAATGGGTTAATTCAAGTTCATAAATCTACTAAGAAACTTTATAAATTATAAATTGTGTCCAATTTATAATTTATATAGAGTTTACTGAAATATAATCTCCCTCTCTCTGTATCATATAAAAGTCCCTTTGGAAGTAAAAGTGTTAACTTGAAAGATGAGTTCAGATGACAATTCCCTTTTAGAAGCTAAATTTTAGCTATTTTTAGAGATTTAGTTTAATTTCTTTGAATTGTACCCCTGAAAAATCTTCCTGTGAATTAATCCAAAAAGCAAATAATTTATACTGGGGTGGTTTCACACTTATGTGATGCCTTTCTCAGAACACAAAATCTTACCAGTAAATCACTGCAAATGTGTCCCACTTAAGAGAGGACAAGTTGCCACAATTGTCTGCAATGAATGTTGAATTGAATTCAACTTACCAGGAACTGTGTTATCAAGAAAGAAACCAAGGAACCCGCCAACAAACATATTGGTGGTCAGCAATACCTGCAACACTTGGTCCACCTCGTTCACACCTGAGTCACATGCCAAGGACAAGGAAGAAAAGCATCTAGACGTTGTACTTTTTGTGCCGCTTCCTGTTTTATTTTGAAAATGACATTTTTTGCTTGCTGAAAATGTATTCATTTCCTTATCTTGTTTCACTTCCACCAGCTTGACAACATGCCTGCCTTGATTAGCATCACCTGTGTTCATCTTGCTTACATACATTGTTAAATCTCTTAATTGTTATCATAATTTAATTATAATTAAATAATCCACTCACCTGATAGCATTCCACCAGTTTTCGTGTAAGTATTCAGTGTTTTACTCAAAACTTGTCTCTGCTTTTAACCTTGTGGGTTTTTTACCTACATGTCTGACTGCTAGCTTGTGCACTGAACGATTTTTTTTTAACCAGTAAATGGTTGTTGTATCCTGCCTTTGAGTCCACTTCTTGTTCTAGTTTAGGACCAAACCAATTAAGCTCCTTGCACAACAGGGATTTTGACATGTTTAATCTGGTGTTTAACAATGGCTCTGTTCAGCTTGTGTAAGTCAAGTGTAACAGCAAACCACCATGTAGCCTCAAAGCCAGGAAGCTAAATAAATCTCAACTCAGATTATTTACACCTGTGATCTGTCAAAATGGCTGCTGGATTACACTGTGCCTGAGGTGAAAGCTGAAAATAGAAATGTAATTTTCTTGTTGTTGTACCTGTTTTTAAGAAATCTGGATTCTTCATTATCCAGTTTGGAATGACAAGTCCACAGAACATGGAAAAACCAAAAACAAAGATATTCCTAGTAGAGTTCATGTCTGTGGACTGTAAAATGAGATGCATCAATGAAATGTCTGCAAGCATTTGGAGTGCAATGAACCAAAAAATGATTTGTTCTTGTTTTACCTGTAAATTAGCAATTCCGGCAGCAGTAATGACTCCAAACATGATCAGGAACATCCCACCAATCACAGGGATGGGAATGGTTGTGAAAATAGCTCCAATTTTGCCCAGCATCCCGATCAAAACCATGAAAACTCCACTTAAGAAAATCACAGTCCGACTGCCCACCTGTTAAACAAAAGAGCAGGTGCCTCATTTGCAACTGGAATTTCTTTTCGTTTTTGTTTCACTGTATGTACCTTACCTTTGTAATACCGAGGGCTGCCACATTCTCACTATATGAAGTAGTACCATTGCCTGTGCCAAACGCCCCTGCCAGCAAACAGCCAAGCCCTTCAACACCAATGCCTCGATTGATGGCATGCTTTGGGGGCGGAGGCGCCCCCGACAGCCTGGCACATGCATGATAGTCACCCACAGACTCCGCCATGGAGCATATGATCCCAGCCATGATGCCAAGCACACCGGCCAGGCTCACAGTCGGTATCCCCCACTGACCTGAATCACAATCTAATTATTACCTAACACTCCATAGAAACATCTTTTGAAAGTGTTCTGGGGAACTCACCAGGGTAGGGAAATGTGAACCAAGATGCTTCATTGATCACATTACCCTTCACATCAGTGCGGGCCAGGTGGCCATATTGAGCAGGATCGGATGGTAGGGCATCGTAGATGGTGAGGATGTAACATACTAACCATGAGACAGCAATGCCCAGCAGAATCTAATCAATATAATACCAGTGTCACAATTTATAGGCATAAAATACATGAATTGCAAAAAATAAATAAGCTCTGTGCATAATTTGTGTTGTTTGTTGTTGATAAAATTTGCCTTCTCTCTGGTCTTTGTGAACAGTAACAGTGTAACATTATTCGGCTGCTGCATCCTTCACCTGTTTCAGGCAAACTCCAATCTGTTTATCTCACTTTACTAGTGCAATATTGCTGTTTCCTCTGTCTGTCTTGGCATAAAATAAATCATTTCCTGTGTGCAGTGCAGGAATGTCATTAGGAAACATGAGATCTAATCACTGCCATACTGAGAATCACACACAGTTGTGTGGAGCTAATGGGCTTAATCTGCATTGTGTGAATTCATTTGTTAGTGGTATGATTAACAGACAGTTATGTTAGAAAATTACAGTTACTGTTTGTACTGAGTGTGAAATATCGAGTGATAACTTTATAAAACACATACTGGCATTATTTGGAAGATGTAGAACTTTGAGGTGTGCAGTTTCTTTGTTTTGCTGTACACGGGAACAGGGATTGATAAGAAACGAAGGTACTGGGAGAACAGGATGATCAGCACTGTGGTCCTGCATGTACAAAAACTCTCATTAGGAAGATGATGTTCATACTGAAGACAAAAACATACCAAGTTCCATTGCAGAGAACTTGTTTATCTAAACCAGTTGTTCAGGAAAATATTCAAAATGAGAAGAGTGAAAAAGAGTTTACATACATGGCAGATATGCCCCAGTGACTGCCAGTCTTTTCTCCAGCTGAGTCGTACAGTGACAATCCTATGAGAGAGATGGTGGGAGCAATGGTTAACGGGCCAACAAAGCGCATCAGGAAACCTATGAGGCCAGAGAAACCGACAAGGATCTGGAGGAGAGAGGCCACCATGACAGAGCCCTGCAACTGACAGGAACATAATAATGGAGATCATTAGCATTAGTGTCATTAGTCTTCCTTTGTTGGCTTACAGAAATTTGTGAGGCACAAAGTTTATGGCTTTTTATTACATTTACATAAGTAACACATCATTGCTAATGGATCTGGATGCAGTTTGTTATTGCGATGAACTGTTTATTTAAATTAAATGAAAGGAATAGTTTAAGTTTTATGAAGTGTGGTTTAATGAGGTATTGACACATTATCAATTCTGACTCCACCATGTTCTCATCTGCAACTAAGTCCAGAGAGAAAATCAGCATTTTTAGCTTGCAGGGACACAGGAGCTACTGCTGTGACATTTGGTACATTTGTGTCACTTTGATAAATCTAAATAAAGAATTTCAAACACCAAAGCCATGACATGCCATTTTGCCTTATTTATGAAGGTACCTGTGGATTAGTGACTCCTGTGTGCCATGATGTAAAATCACTTTTTTTTTCGAGGACTTTGGTGTGGGAGAGGGAGCAGTTTATGAATATCAATATCTAGCCAGGAAGACTGTCCAATGGTGAGAAAAGGTGAGAAAAAAATGTAGACTTATGTAAGTATATATTTTATTCTGTGAGCCTTTTGTTAAGTGGCTAAAATAATTTTTCCTTTAGTCTTTTCTAACAACCATAGTCATAGTTAGAGAGCAGTATGTCCAGTGCTGATAATGTGTCAATAACTCATACAACAACCTGAACAACCTTTTAATTGCTAAGAATTGCACTGAATTGATGGCTCACTGTTCTCATGCGTGTCTGCCACACTTCTATAAATACAGGTGAGGAGGTGTTGACCAGAGTGGCGTTCTGAGTCCAAGCCGGACACTTCCATTCTGGCATCGACAACAAGGCCATGGTAGGTGTCACCAGGGCAAATGTCCCACCCTGTATGATGGGAAGCCTTCCAAAACAAAAGCAGTTATGTAACTTTTTAGTGATAGCTCACACACAATTCCTATCTTGTTTGTTTCACCTTATGTTTATCTTTTACTGTCAACATTTGAATTAAATACAGTAATATGATGCACTGTAATTCAAAAATATTGATTAGTTAATGAAAAAAAAGGCATTCCATCTCAAGTTCAAATAATCTCAACAATCTTCCCAACTTTTCCTTACATGAGGGTTAGATGGTGAAATGACCAAAAAAGCATAACTCTGACCTGATGCCAAACGTGACCTGCAATATTGTGCACAGGCCAGAGACAAAGAAAATGGTGTTGATGAGTTGACTCTGTGTCAGGCTGTCATGCTGCAGACACAGTCCCTCTGAGAGAATGAGAGGGATGGCAATGATTCCACCAAATGCTGTCAGATAATGCTGGAATCAATAATGTGACAATGATGCACTTATAAGAAAAGTGGCATAGATACTTCATTCTGTATTGTTTTTTGGATTGAGGTAAGGAGGGTTTGCATTAAGAATCACTTGCTGCTACAATGTATGAGTGTTACAGTAATTATGTTTACATGTTTTAAATTTTATTTTATACTGTTCCGATATTAATGCAAATTCAGTATAAGTTAACTAAACTTAGAGTAAAGTTCATGTGAAGGTTTAAATGAAAACCCACCTGTATGGCCAGGAGGATACACTGATACCAGGGGGGAACATCAGTCACACAATATGTTGGTTTATTTCTGTTGTCCTCTTCTAGGAAGCTGCTGACACTTATCTTAGTGTTCTTATCTCTGGGTTGATCATTGACTTCATTTATCTGCCACATTTTATAAATAAAAAAAAAGTGGAATTGATAAAATTGATAAAGGTTCACACAGAACCATGCCTCTCATGGTTGTATAACATACTGTATCTAAAAATCTACACACTTCATATACCCATAACTGTAAACGTAAACTGGCTGAAACAGATAATGGCTAGATAAACAGACTATCTCAGTGAAGTAAGACATTTTTGAAACATGAAAAATAAAATACAAATCTGTTAAAAAATTGGATTACAGTTTGAGTTTAAGCAGAATTCTTTAATAACTTGCTCAACCTTAATGAGCTTAATGCCATGCGTCTGGAAACTGATTAATCATAAATTAATGGTGATAAATACTTTGGCAAATACTTAATGTGAAATTAAAAGTCAATACCTACATCAAAAGCAGGATTGTCAAGTCCATTGCATTCCTTCACTGGAGCCATTGCAACCACAGTATAAATTTAAAAAAGGAAAGTGAAAATCGCTTAATAGTGAGCTCTTCTAACCACAGGTGAAATGAAAGGTAAAGACTGCCACAGGCAGAGAGAGGAAGAGAGAGAGGTAGTAGTGTAAAGGGGCGTTAGGTTATCTTTGGTCCAATGAGGAATTCTTGTTTATCACCATGTGAGTTGTAAATGTATCACAAGGGAGGGATGAGAATAATTACTTTGCAATAATTAGTTTTTTAAATCTGTTTCAGCCTAATAGCTTGTTTGATCATAACCTTCACCTCTAACTGTCACATTCTGCTGAATAGGAAAGAGAACAGGGAAGATTGTGAGATAAAGAGATGTAGACCTTCATTTTGATACGATCTGATGATGGTAAATGAGTCAAAGCACTGACATTATTGTTTAAAAGAACACTCACAAATCCAAACACTGATAGGATAGTTTGTGGATTTTGACTTAATATCAGGTTAGTAACGCTGACTCTTGCTAACTCCCCTGTGAGCAATATCTCCTCTGTGCTCACTTGTTTTGATTGTTGTGACTATAGTGGAAACACTATATCACTGGATAAAAATGTTATCAAGTTGGGAGTGTCTCATTAAAATAGGTGGTGTGGACTTTGAGATATTTGACATGAGTATCCTGCTTTGGTTTCAGCATTTCAGTTTGATTAGCATTGCACTTTTGAATTCATATTTCTATTTCGGTGTCAAGTTTTGGAAAATCCATTTCCAGTTATAAGTTGGCATCGCCTCTGCTGGCTCATATCACTTCAGTTTGCTTCATGCTTCACCGATTGCATGATTCACTTTTAAACACTTCATCTGCAATTCTCTGCTTTAGATTTATTTTCAGTAAAGACTTCATAGACGGGTCTAACAGAGATTAGATAAGACTCCCTCCTAGCATTCTTGGAATAGAATGCTAATGAATTGAATCTAGCAAATGTGTGTCACTGTGTCATTGAGTGATTGATCAACTTCATAGACTAGAGATGTAGGATGCAAATTTATATTAATTTATATATATTTTGTCCCAGCAACTTTAGTTTATTTATTTATTCAGTTTAATAACAAAAGATAAAACAATACAAGAAAGAAAAAGCTGTCATTAATGCTATTAAGTGTTACCTGATACTAGTGATAATGTGATTTGCTTTATTTTAGTGTAATATTGTAGCTACAGTTATGAAAAAGGATCCATGCCATGCATCCTTGTAAATTCTCTAAGCGAAGGACTCACTATGTTGTAGAATTTGAAGGATCCTACTTATTAAAAGAGTACTTCGACAGAGTTCAGAGAATTCATGGATTGACTTTGAGAAGCACCCATTGTTGCCAGTTGCTGCTTTTGTGTCTACTGCTTCCAGAGTCAAACATTAACATATGCGGTTTGCAACTTTTTTTTTTTTTTAAGAAATAAGTACCCTTAAGTAAGCATTTTATGTAATTTAGGGAGTCATTTATCTTCTAAAATGATGCTCTTTAAAGAACAAAAAACTTTAACTGTCAACAGCCTAGCTCATCATTAACTCCCTGCGACATTTTCCCGGTTAACTCTACTTTATTATTTTATGAATTATTAGCAGACAGGTTCATTTTTCATGGTTGGGTTTGGACCAGCAGTTAAGCCAATTTGTGGGAAATCTGTGTACAATGTGGTTTTCCAGATTGAGTTTTTACTCTGCTTTCAGCTCATTAAAACATAGAATTGTTGCTCCTTAAATGGTTGCATTGTATGTTCAGGGGGAGACAGAATTGTCTGTTAGGTAATGGCTTCTGCTCATGCAAACTGTTAATAAAAAAACAAACAAAAAAAACACTGCTACAGTTCTTATAAAAATACTCTGTCCCCATTTCCTTCTAGTGATTCCCCCTCAGGAAATGTCACGCTTCAGCAGCAGCACTACACCAACAAACACCCCATAATGTTTGATATTTCCTTATTTGTGACAGTGTGACAGCTGTGTTGATGCAGCCACTTCACGTACAGTTTCCATAGTATGACTAAGATTCTTTGTGCAAAATGTGCAAATACATTTCAAACAAAAGTACAGAGAGTGGAATGGTGCAGATGCAAACGCACAGTTTAAAAAAAGCAAAGTACATTCAGTGAACATACTCTGTGTTACAGCACATGAAGCATCTGCTGATGTGAACACAAGCAGTTGTCTCTCAGTGTTGCACCCAAGGGAATGAGAAGTAAGAGTTAGACAAAGAAAGTATGGCAGCAACATACGGTTTTTTTATTGTTTGTGCCATAAAATTGTTGCAACTGTCCCTGTTGATGTACTAAGTAAGGACATTAGAGTGCTGCTGTTTATCAAACAAAATGTGCAATTTTGTAAGAGACAAAGTGAATCATGGGACTTTTCAAAGCAACCAAGGGTCAGGTCTATTACATTTACAAACTGCCATTGATCTTTACACCATGTGTGAGTGGAACTGAAAAAAGAGACAGGTTCACTGCTTGATTTAAAACTTCCTCTGTAGATTTTCATTACAGAAAGCAACACACTCTTTTTAGTGATTATTTCAGATGATTTTTTCATGCACAAGCTCATTTGGAATTTGTTGCTTTTATACTTTTTTCAAGTATTCTCTCCCTTAGTATCCAAGAGAGGAGCACTTAGAGATAAGCTGCTGGTATTGTGATCACTGAGGCAACTCTTATTTTTGTTCATAGTGTCCATTTGGATAAAGGCTTGAATTAATCGTTTAGGTTCAGGCAGACTCCTATTATATATTCAACAACTAATTTACACTACAGACACTCCATGCATGTTTCTTTGCTCACAAAATAAAAAATATGACATTCCAAAGTCAAATACAACAAATAAAATCATATGCTGGTCCAATATTATGCCTTTTGCCAGAGGGTTTAGAGTAAACAATGTCATTGAATTGTCACCACAGCTACATACAGTATGTTGCACTGAGATAAATTACACTGGATTATTTTTGAGCAGATCTTCTGTTTTGAGTTACATCTATGGATATAAATAAAAGCTTAGTCTGAGGTCAGTATTTAAAGGTTCACAGTATAAGAATGGCAGAAACTGAATATAAAACCATATATATATATATATACACATATATGTATATGTGTGTCTGTGTGTGTGTGTGTGTTTATATGTTTATAGAAAGGATTTGGTTTTTGTAGTCTCATAATAAACTTTTTATGCTAGTCATGCCTAACGAAGGTCATCTTGTGTCACCTTGTTTCTACAGTAGCCTGAATGGACAAACCAGTCAGCCTTGCCACGCCATGCAAACAGAAGAGTGACATCGTCTCTGGTATGTGAAGGCCACCGTAGTTCTTTGATGCACTTAGGAAAGGGTGGCGTGAGTAAAGGAGGCCTACTTTTGTTACTGTCCGCAATCTGACCATTAGATGTCACAAATTCTTACACAGTGGACCTTTTATTAAAAAAAAACTTAACATGTTGTGACATAGAGACAACCTTTAAACCTTTGAGCCTCAAAGAGAATTTAGTCAGCATAATCACATTTTGACCCTAATGCTGTCTAAATCTTCACTCTATACAACTTGATGCTATTGCCATAGTGAAGAATACTCACAATTAGTGTCAGTTTAACCAAAGAGCTGAAGGTCAGAGCAGGAAAGATGCTCCAAGGCAGCACACGTCGTCTTCAATAACATGTAGATATGAAGCACATAGATTGCGATATTACAATCGTTTTTGTATTATATCCTAGGTAGCAAAGATAAAATAATAAATCTTAGCAATTAGAGCATTAACATTTTGTGTATGTATTGATTTTTGGTTTGTATAAAATAAACTGCTCCATTTCTCTAAGAAATACCTAAAATACATGTTAGCAGCCTTTATTTAAATGTCTTACAATCTCATCAGCCTAAAGCATTATTATCAGCCTATAGCATATATTGCTTGCAGATGTTGAGTGGTTAATCATTTAGTGAATTCCTACATTTCCAGTAGAAGAATTTCACCACTGTGGACTTAAAGGACCAAACAGGCCACAGTCACGGTTTCTCTTCATTAGCAATTAGTGGAGAAACAATGATACAAATAGACTGTTGAAACTGAGGATTTAATGGGGATCCTTTAAGGTGCAGTGTGTAAGATTTAGTCATATTTATTGGCAAAGTTGCATGTTGCAGCTGAATCATCCTCACCTCCCTTTCAAGAGTGCTGGAGAATCCACAGTCTGTAGCCTTCTTAGCATCGAAATTCTAAAGATGTTTACATTGTCTATTGTGGGCTACTGTAAAAACATGTCCAAAATGAGCTGACCTGGCTCTTGATATGAATATTAAAGGCTCATTCTGTGGTAATTAAAAACAGCTATCCATACAATCAGGCGATTGAACACTTACAAAGAAAAAAACACACTGCACCTTTTTAAAAAGAATGACAAATCTAACAAGACACTGGTCTGGCCTTGTGGTAAGAGTTAAACAAATTTGTTCTAAACAGAATAAAATTAATCAAAATGTAAATTCCACTTTTGTTTTTGTGAGATCAATAAATTGACATACTCAATGTCTTGAGTCAAGGTTAACAGACAAAAAGGGAATGATGGACAGATTTGAATGTTCCTTTAAATATCTCTTATGATAAATAATCATTTTGTCAGACAAGGTGTCCCCAGCTTTGTGGTTTCTGATTGTCTAGGTACAAACAATGGGAGATGAAATGTGCAATCAATATGCACAACAGCTGACACAGATCCTACAAGTCAATTCAATAAAAAATGATTAAAGTTTTAGAATTCATCTTTCAGCTTGGCCTCACATGTTAATAAATTGTATTATGGCCTTGTGGAAAATATGTATTGATATCTTCCTCTTCACTATTGGGTTTCTGAACAGTTGATTGAGTCTGTAATCGGTCTAGTTTGCATTAACACATTGAAATCAATAGCCATGATGAAAACCCAGGAGAGGAAAGCATATGCAGCAGCACTTGTCAATTAAATTTCCATTCACTGCAGGTTTGGTACAAAAGGTTTGTGTGAGCATCCTCAGATGTATGGCACCGTGTTTTTTGTTATGTTTACGATGATGAAAAATGAAAGATAAGCAGCAGCAAGAAATGCATTGTGTGGAAAAACCATTATTATTAAGATTTCATTAATAATTTACTCTCAAATTAGTTTCAATATTTTTTATTGTAATTGAAATAGTGCAGATTAAGAATAAGAATACCAATAGAATTACAGAGTCTCACTGAAAATATTTCTATCCACATTGTATGGGCTAAAGATAATCTTAAAAGATGGCAGAGATTTTTGTGTTTGTGTCTTTATTGGCTGGTTTAAGGCTCAGTCATAAAATGTGATCACAGTGGTCGTAAAAGGTGATCTGAACTTCCTCAGGCACAGATGTAGTCAGACACAATATGCTTGAAACCTAACAACACAGACAATTGTATTATTTTTTGTCTTAGATTCGTTATACCTTCACCACGCTGATTAAAACAATTTAGAAAATAAACCCTTGGTCACCATATGTAGTTACTTTTTCCATGCACAAGAGTTTTGCAACATTTGAATCTAAAGGTGCTCTTCTGCTCCAACAAGCAAATATATCTGTGACATAAGAGTAAACCGCAGAAGCTTAAAACATATTTCTTGGGCTGCTTGAGATGTACAGTTATCTTCCAATAGCATGTTTTAGTTAATAATTAACCACATTAAAAGATCAGCTGTTCTTGCAGCCTGGAAGTGCCGTGGGCTTTCTGACTGGATGTAAGTATTTTGACATCCTCTGTGACTCAGACACGAGCTGTCAAAATGTCAGCCAGTGTGATGGTATTGTCTGGAATTGATTTTACTGTGGACATGCAACCAACAAAGCTGTAGCGGCAATAGAACATGTAGCCAAATATGATCTCATTGTGACTCTTGAATGCTTCAACTGGACACTCACTTTTCACCACCATAACATGTATTTTGTTTTACCTTTTAACACTGTCACTTCAGACCACTTTTGTACAACTTAGCACCAAATACAGCACCACATACCGCCCCCCCCTCACAGAAAAATATACTTTTGGTATTGTCAGTATTTGTAAAAACTACCCTTTTTTGCCCTTTTCATAATTTATTCTCATTTTTGTTCTCATTATTCTTTCTGCACCGGTGACCTCATTAAGATCTCAACCTTTGCTCGTTTTACTGAAATTAAACATTTTTACCAAAAACACAGTTTAACAGAACACACACACAAACTTGTTTTTATATCTTAGTGAGGACACATTATTGGCATAATGCATTCCCCATACCCTTACCTTAACCATCACAACTAAGTGCCTAACCTTAACCATTATGCTAAGCCTAACCCAATTTTAAGCCTACAACCCTGAAAAGCCCTTTTTAAAGATGTGGGAGCCAGACAAAATGTCCTCACTATTATTAATTTTGTTTTACATTTTTGGACCTCACAAAGATATAAATACAAGCATTATATGACTTGCATTAATTTCCTGGAGACTTACTTTAACCTTAATCATAAAAAGTACTGGCCTAACCCTAACCTCAACATGTCTACACCTAAAAAGTAATCATTTATGACAAAAAGCAAGTCCCCATAAGAAAGACAAGTCCCGATAATATGAATGTGTAAACATGAGTAATACATGAAACACACACATTCAAGTCCACTTTGAGTTTAATATTTCCACGGGTCACTGCAGGTTCTCCTCAGGATATTTCATTGTGGAGTTGAAACCTATTTTAATTCAAAACAGAGAGGAGATAAGAGCTCCTAGCCATCGAGAATTGTAATTGGGATACATATTATAATGAGCCTTCACTTGTGAGTCTGTAATTAGGATCATTCAAATCCCATACTCCACAATAAATCAGAGCTGTATCCTCTTCACCAGCCTTTTCAGTTTTGCACAGGCCTTTTGGGTCCTATTGAGTGTTGTATTGAGAAAGCACCCCGCTGTGACAATGGTCATGGTAATACTATTACAGTTTGTAATACAGAGTCTGCATGGGAACATTATATGGAAGATGCAGATATGAGCCCTCTATCATTTCGTTTGATTAATGCACAGTCAACCAGGCAGCTTTTTAATGACACTTGCAATATACTGCACATAAGTAATTCTCCTGTATTTTCCAGTTCAACAGGATGCTTTAGTGAAAATAGATAATATTTTGAGTTTTCCAGTAGCTATAAATAGGAAGGACTGGATAAAACACCAGTACAGAAAATTACAGCCCCAAGAACTCCAAGCTCATTGTGCCTCAACTGCATTTTATTGGTTGACATTTGCTTTGGGAATACAGTATACTCCCCTCAGTGTAGAATTAGCTGGCAGAATCAAGACTGAATGTGTTCATAATCTGAATGCTCTGGCTTGTAAAGATTCCAGTGTTAAAACATTTAAGACACACTATGTCTAACATTATAGTTCTTTAGTTTGCATGCTAACATTCGTTATTCAGCAGAAAGTGCAGCTTCAGCTGAAAGGAATGCTCTTTGGTACAAATGATTTACTCTTTGTTTAAAGCTACAGTATGTAATTTGGGGTGTTTCTTTATTATTGAGGATGTTATTATTCTGCCTCTGTTTAGACTTTATTCAAAACATTTATCTACTCAAACTGCTGTGTGACCAGATTTTTGAAGAAAACACTGCTATACAACTCATTCAACAATGATTTGAATTAGTTGTATTAAAAAGTACAATGTGTTGGTAATGTATTTAGGTACTATTTTAGAAATGATCAGCACAACATATTTCAGTTACTAATAAGTGAGAATTGTGTTTTAGATCTTGTATTAATGGTGCTAAAGGCTCCTAAAAAAGGAAAATAATACCTCAAAATGTCTGACAACACTTGTGCAAAACTTTGACCAGACACACAATTAGAGAAAAGTTGCATTTGACCAAATATGGCAGTAGACATGCTCCCCACTGTTGTTGAAACATTATCAAAGTCTCTCAGTACTTTTGAGCCAAACATAAACCTCCACAAAAGATCAAGGCCCAGTTGAGGCTTTTATGTGATGCGCTGCATTGTCGTCATCGTGAGCCACTCGCCTTTTGTTCATGCATGTAAATTGTCATGATGAAAGGGATGGTGTTGTTGCGGACACAGGCACTGATCTGTTGGTCATGCTTTCAATCTGAATACACTATGCTTTTTCTCTGAACCTCCTTCTGCTGCCTTTGAGCTCCTATATCTTCATGGCTCACTAAAATATTAATCAGGCCCGGAGCAATAACAGTAACGGCCACAAAAACACATACTCGGTGTCACATGTGAGTGCACCAACATTCACTGGAACACAGACAACACACAGAGGAAGAGACTTGTATAATTTAGTGGTTCAGTGCCTTTGATGTCCAGTGGCTGGATGGCTCCAGTGGATTACTGAGCCTCAGTCACAGACACGACTTCCTCCCCTGGGAGTGTAGAGGAAACTGCAGAGCACTGTGAATCCTCCTCCTACTCCTGCTGCTGTCTCCCACTGCACAAAGACCATGTGAAATAGACGGTTGCCATACTATCATTCACACAACAGTCACTAGGCTCACTGACTGAATGATTATTGCTGGGATGTCCAATTCACTCTCTGACATAATTCTTTTATGCTCTGAGAAGTAATTACTTTAGTTACCACAATAGAGGCTGTCCCATCTGCTGTAACAGAGATAGTCAGTACAGCAGGCATATTGGCACGAGAGGCACACATGAGAGAGCAGATATGTGCAGCAGTACATTCACATTTTGCTAGCAGCTGTTACCATTCTAAGCTCATGGTTTCCCAGACATAACTAAAATTGAATGTACCTTTTTCATAAATTAAGGTCAGTGCTTGTTTCTGAATTAAAGTGTTTATGCAAAACAGGGACAGGCTGCCGTACATGGAGGCAAGAAAATAAAATCACAAGTGCCAAAAAAGAAGATGCCAGTAGTTGTCAGTATTAATGTTCTGAACTACGCTGAGCTGAGTTGACTACGTCTTAGCTCTGCCTCTGCACATGTCAGCTCACTCCAGTCTGAGGCTTGTTATAAGGACAGTAGCAGTCACTGAATAAGACACTGTCCACATGCATAGCCTAGTTTTGTGGAAAGTTGGGAATTAAAGTAGAAATTTGAAGTTAACATCAGACCTTTTGCATACATGTTTACACGGTCCGTCCTTCCAAGGGTTTCTCAGCTTGTGCTGCTCTGTAATTTCACCAAATGAAATTAGACAACAACATTAAAGAAATGTGTCCATGTCACTTAAGCGTTAACCACAACAGATATTGATCCAAGTCTCAGGTAACTAATTTTCCTTTGCTGATGCTAAAGCTTATGATTGTCCCTGAGGAACTGGATGGCATGTGCCAAAATCTGAATGGATTACTGAGAAGTGACACAGTTTGGCTGAAACTGTGTCACTTCTCAGTAATTACTTTACTCAGTTTAATATGTGCACATTAGCCTGTAGGTTGTAGTTGTGCAACCATTAAAATAAGGCAACATTGCAGGAATAAAGCAGTATTACATAACTTCAGCAAGAGACTGTGGCAAGAAACGCAGAAAAAATGCAACCCATCGTTAGATGGATGTAAATGAATCGATGGATACATAGATAAATCATGATAATTAAACAGTTTTTTAGAGTTTGGTCTTGATGGAGAGTGATCTGAAAGGTTTTGAGTGAATACAAACCACCTGAACACAATAAAATCTGCAATATAATCGAATACCAGCCCAACAACAATATCATCCCCAGTTTATTCCACATGATTAAGTTGACATAATGAATTGCAGTGGATGAATAACTGAGCAGCATCAGGTTCTCTCTCACACACACATTAAAAATAATATCACTAACCTTCACAAAGTTCTGTCGCAGGGTTCTGGTGCCAAATAGTCTTCTTAAGTGTGTAATAATAAGTGACATGAGACTGCAGAAGAAAACAAACTCAACATGCAAACATACCTATGCATAGTAAACTCAAATTCTGCCAAGAAACCCTCTTAATTGTTAATTATTTCTAATGTCCTGCAGACCTGTTTGTCTGAAACTATCACCTGAATGAGGCCTGACACTAATGACATTAGTAAATCGCTTGTCACCTAATGTCAACATCAGAATTTCACTCAGGTCACTCCTTTTTGTGCAGGTCTAATGATTCATGACATGAATGGAGCCTGGAGCGTTCCTCCCACACAGCTCCAGCCCACTGCTCTGCTTATTTCAGAAGGCTCCTCTGCTCCAGTCCTCAGAGCAGCAGGCGCACACTCAGCGCAGCTCTCTCTGCTCTTGCTGCTGCTGCTGCTGCCACCGCCACTGCGGGGAGACTGGACCCACTGCTTCTTCACATTTCATTTGTTGGATTCAGATTCATCTCTTTAAGATGAAACTTCTTGTTGTTGCTGCTGTGGTTACAGTCTTGTTGACAGGTAAGTGAAACTGTACTGCATTTCCTCATGAAGGGAGCTATAGTAGTAACTTAGTGGGTTCAGTTCAGGACCATGGACAGAGACAGACTCCTACGCTCGACTGCAGGCAAACTGTTTTTCAGTACGAGTAGCTTTATAGGCACCAACAAAATATGTTGTTGCCAGAGTATTTCACGCTAACCTTTTACAAGTATATCACATTTTACATTAAAATATATATTCAGATTCCATGCAAATATGTACTGTTTTTCTTGGACTCTTCATACAGTGAGTTCCTCAGGTTGTCACAGATTCATAAATAACAGCTGCTCTTCTTCATGATATGAGGCTGTTCATGGGCATTTTTTTAGAGGGAAAGACAGAATTCATTTCTTTTCCCACATTGTTGACCATTGTTTTTCTCCCAGCAAAAAAAGAGAAAAGAAATAACGCAAATCCATTTTTCTCTTTTTGCAGAAAATCTTGCACTTCCAGTAGGGGAAGCAGGACACAGGGAGGATGTGGTATGCCTTTCTAATACAGTCTGTTAACTACAGTGTAATAGCAATGAAGCCTGAATAATATACATTTTATTCACTAGGGTAATTTTTTCTAGGTAACACGATGCTTGGTTGAAGTCCTTTCCAAAGCTCTCACTAAACCGGACTCTCAGCTGGATCAGGAATGTAAAGATCTTCTCCAAACAGGTCTGTATGTGGCATAGCTTGACAGTAACAATGAAAAATAATTTTGTCATTGTTATTCACAAATATTTTATTTTATTTTTCATTCATAGTATTTACTGTGTATATGGAGGTATAACACTGATTTTAGCCTTTAGTAATTCCCATTACCAAGCTATTACTACATCATGTAGTAATACATGATGTCCTAACACTATTGTCATTTTAATTGGCAAGCTTTAAACTATATTACATAACATGATTTTACCATAATATTATCTTCCTACAATAACATTATTACCATATCACTATGTTGTTGTTTTACTATAGAGTGTTACCCTTTTCAAAAGTCTTTTTGTGTAGTGTTTGTTGCCTGAAAACAGATGCTTTTAAAGAGAATGCTTTTTAATGATAAAGCACTCTTCAGCTATTAGGTTTCTTGGTAAAGTAAAACACAATTACACTACATATCTTGTCAACCAAAAGAAAATATTAATAAATTAATTAAGATTAGCACATTCATGGTTTTCATGCTACTGTTATTTAGAAAATATACACACAATTCTCTTTGTCCTCTAAAGTGCAGGCTTTAATTTAGCATACATATAAAAAACACTATTCACAAAATAAATCTTGACTGAAATTAAATGACACTTAAATCACACCTTGTTCCTAAGTGGAACTTTAGATCTCTTCTGATCTTCAATTTGTTCTGTTACAGGGGTTATACATTCCCTGCTGCAGAAGAAGAGTGGGGAGGGCTCAGTGGCGCATGAAGAGGTGGTTAAAGTTCATCCAGAGGATACTGAGGCAAAGACTACTGATGTCAAAGACATTGAAGCCCTCTTACAATCTGTGGCAGAGAAGAGAGAAACACCTGTGGATGAGCGTAACCAAGAATCCTGGCGTCTGGGTGATGAGAAGGAGAAGAAATACAACAATGAAGAGGAAGAAGTGCGGGAGAAGAGGGCCAACTGGAGGCCTGGAAGATATCACCAAAAACAACACAAACGTGGTGAAGAGGACGACAATGAGCGCAGTCAGGAGAGTTGGGGGGTATTAGAAAAGAGATCAGAAGAAGAGGAGGAAGACAAAAGTGCAGACAGGGACAAAAGGAAATGGAGACCTGGAAGATACCACCAAAAGCAACACAAGCGGGGTGAAGAGGAAGAAGACGACAATGAGCGCAGTCAGGAGAGTTGGGGGATATTAGAAAAGAGAGCAGAAGAAGAGGAGGAAGAGGAAGAAGAAGGTGGCGAAAGGGAGAAAAGGAAATGGAGACCTGGACGATACCACCAAAAACAACGCAAAAGAGATGAGGAACCTTTAGGAGAAGAGGGGGAGGAACCAGAGGAGGAACGTAGCCAAGAGTCCTGGGATGTGGACAATAGGTATGGGAATGAGGAAGAGGGAGGAAGATACAAGCGCATATGGAAACCCACACATCGCTATCACCACAAGAAAAAGCTCCACAAACGTGGTGATGAGCCATCTGAGGAAGAAGAATATGAAGATCGTAGCCAGGAATCATGGGGTCTTGATGATGAAAGAGACAAGAGGGATTGGAGACCCGGTAGGTACCATCAGAGGAGACATAAGCGTGATGAAGAGCTCTCAGAAGAACACAAAGAAGAGCCCGATGAGGAACGCAGCCAGGAGTACTGGGATTTTGACACTGGAAGGTACAAGAGAGACTGGAGGCCTGGTAGATACCACCAGAGAAGACACAAACGTGATGAGGAGCTCTCAGAAGAAGCTAGGGAAGAGCCCGATGAAGAACGCAGCCAGGAGTACTGGGATTTTGACACTGGAAGGTACAAGAGAGACTGGAGGCCTGGCAGATACCACCAAAGGAGACACAAACGTGATGAGGCACTGTCAGAGGACAGGGAGGATGATGGGGAAGGAGAACGTAGTCAGGAGTACTGGGGATTTGACAAAAGACATGGAAAAGAGGAGGGAGAAATTGAGAAACGGATATGGAAACCAACCCACCGATACCACCACAAAACGAAATATCACAAGCGTGATGGAGACTCATCAGAGGAGGAGGAAGAAGAACAGAGAGCTGTTTCAGAGGAATCTGAAGATACTGCAAAGAACAGGGACACAGCTCTGAGGTACTTATCACTTCTAACAACTTCTGTGTTTTTGCCTATTACCTTAGAGCACAATAGCAGCCAAATCTAAATCCAATTTTTCATGATAAAATTCAAAAATCCTTTATGCAGCTTTTATGAACTGACACAGCTCTGGTACAGTTTGTCTATGCTGGTATAAGTGTGATCTTTAACATGCTGCTCTTGGGTAATTGCCCTTATTGGGACTATTACATTTGTTAGAATTGAATTTTAAATAAGCTGTTTTTTCAGGTATCTGGCTGAGAAACGTAATCCTTGGATTTACAGAGGCTACTACCATCCTGCCTGGTATAAAAGGGATTCAAATGCTGCAAACTCAGACAAGGTGATGATGATGAGATGACTTAATCTTCCATCCACATGTATGAAACTGAAACAATACAGTTGCTATTTCTTTGCATGTTTACACAGTACAGTTCCTACATGTTTTGGTTTTGCCTGTGTTTAGATGGATAAACTGACCAAGTTGTTGAGCTATAAGATAAACCAGCTGGCCAACCACTCTAATCAAGAGGAGGCAAAGAGAAGCATGTACCAGAGAGTTCTCACCCCACAGGAGGTGAACACTGCACTTACTTACTGCAAAAAAATACCTTTATGACTGAACAGGCTTTAATGCTGTTCACCACAGCATTAAAGTCTAGAAAATACAAGATGTCAGGTACAGTTGATTCTAAATACTCAACTGGTAATGAGAGATAATCCAGAATCAGACTAAATATATTTTAAATATGCATCACAATTAAGTAAGGATGAAATGAAATATACTTGAGAATTGATACATGTGAATGTTTCATACAACTGACTTCTGAACATTCGCACTGCAGCCCTTTCCATAAACATTGACCATCTCAGTGTATTTTCGGCTGACCTAGTAAAGCCATTAAGCACGTATTCCTTTCTCCTGGGAAGAAACCAGCAAGGCTCATTATGGAAATCTCTAGTCTTCGTGGAGATGTCAGGATTTAACCTCAGGGCCACAGAGCATCAGTGAATGTGTAACAGTGCAAATGCACATTGAGACCTGTCCCTCATGAGAATGGCCCAAATGCATAATGGGAAAACTCATAAGTTGATGAGTAAATTGTTTATATTGTATGTGCGCCAGAGACTTAATCGATCGTTGTGTTAATCAGATCTGCTTTGGGGATTCTTCTACAAGTTTGTCATTTTTTATTTGCCTTTACCAGCACTGATGACTTTATACCAGTAGCCTCCCTGAGCAATTACAGCCATTACAAAAGAAGCAAAGGCACATGGATGGCCCCAACCCCATTCATGGTTATTTATTATTTCAAGAGCAATACAACTAAAGGAATAAGGATGTTTTTTTTTTTACCCATTTGATTCAGATATCTATTCCAAAAATCCAGATTGTCCTGATGTTGCAAAAAAAAACTGCTTTTATTTAGTTTCCCCATGTGTTAATCCAACATATTTTTCAGGATAAAGAGCTGGAAAACTTGGCTGCAATGGACATGGAGCTGCAGAAAATCGCTTCCAAGTTGCATGACAACAGTGCGTAAGCCAGGACACCATCAGTGGATTACAGCTGAATATCTTACTGCATGTCTGCCAATTTTGTGTGCTTACATTGTAACAAAAAATAAGACCCTGGAGCCTTGCCAAAAATATCAATACCAACTTATGTATCATTGTATTTGTGATTTTTCAGTGTTCACTTAAATCTGCATGGGAATGGTTTTGGTGTTTATACATGTAACAATATTGCAAGACGACTATTGAAATAATTGTGTTCTGAAGAGTTTGCTCAGTTTGTACTCAATAAAATGAGTTAATCTGCGACCAAAAAAAATTATGATTTTATTGGGGGAAAGAAATAATGTTACCACATCTTTAGTACTTGCTTTTAATTCTGCTGATACAGATGTAGTCATAGTAAAGCAACTTGATCATAACAAATGACACTTTCTAAAATGATAAAAAATAAAAACGTATTAACTGGAAGCTGAGGAGCATTAACTAAAAGAAAAAAAATGTACACAGTCTTAAGGCATGATACAAGATCTCAGTTACTCAAAACACACAAGACTATGTCGGCAGTTGTTTTCATAAAAAACTTGGCTCAAACTGTTTTTTCCTTCATCTGCACTGATCTGAATACATGAAGTGAGAGACAGTGGTTTGATGAATACAAACCGGACAACCTGTGGTGTCAAATCAGTTCAGCCGAGAAGGAAGGTCAGCACTGGAGGAAAAATCCCTATAGACCATTTTAAATGTGCCCTTAAATGAAATGCTTGTGTGTTTTGTTTATGCCTCAGTGTCTGTCAGTTTCTGTCTCTTTGGTGCTGGTTCCTCAGCTCGCTGTGAGCCTGAAGGTTTGGCAGGGTCTGTGGCAACTGTTGTCCCTGAGAGGAGGTAGCCCCCACCCCCACTCATCAGCAGCAGAGGATGGGTCCTGTTGGGCAACACCTAAGGACAAGACATAAAATCAGGACACATTAAATCTAGAGGACAACAGGCTGGAGGAAATAAAACACTGGTCCTGAGGGGGAAAAACACTTTGGGTTTGAAGACACTCCTCCCCCAGTTGTTGCAAAGAAGACAAAAATACAGAGTGAGCAAAACAGGGAACTGCTGTCTTAGCATTCCCAACTAATCACTGGGTTATGGCCATTAGCCATATCTTAGGAGTGACCTGACTATTGACCAAATTTTTAGAAAATGTAATAAAATTCCCTCCGAGCGTTCCTGACATATCACATTAAAATGAATGGGAGATATATGGACAAATGGACAACCTGAAAACAAAAAGCATCCGTTCATGGCTCGTCACCACCTTACCTGATAATGTCTTAGCCAAGTGTCTGTGAGTCTGAGGTTGACTGTACCGCCATGTTCTTTGAGCTTTGTGAAACACTCGATAAGAGGCTGAAAAAGATTGACGAGGGAGAGATGGAAAAAGAAGCATTAAGGAGGGCCGCAGAGCCAAAGATTCACACACACAGCTAGAGAGTTATCTCTTGAGCAAAAAAAAGCACAGTAGTAGTAATACATGCAGGGACGTGAGAGGCATTGTAATAACTTCTTGGCTGCGACAGCGATGTCCGCTGCAGAAGCAATGAATTCAGGACATTTTCCCACTGGAACTCCCAGCAATAAAAGCAGCTGATGAGAGAGACTGTACTCTAACGACAGCAAATTATCCTGACATGCCGAAAGACGTCAGTAAGTAGTGTTGGTTCTAGTAAATGCAGCTCGTCAAGATGATCTTACCTCTTTGTACTGGGAGTAGACAACAAAAGGCCTGGAAGGGGAGAGAAATTTGAGCAGGCCAATTAAGACAGAACACGGGTGAAAGCGGCTGGCTATTATCAACCTGTAATTAGAAAGAAAGTGATGATTAATCAGATGTGCTGTCTGATATGAAAAACACTGTCAACATCAGACTATTATTGGAAATGTTGCTGTGACTTATCAGAAAAGGATTTAGCACCTTCATGCTATACTCTATAAAAAATTATGAGTAAAAAGAGGCAGATTTAGGACAGTTTGGAGGATCTACTGACTGATCATCATACTGACTGATGATGTAGAGCACTGGTAAGTTAATAGGCTAACCTGATCAATATTTGTTCATCCCCCTTACAATGCTTCATTCATCATAAAACAGGCGATGAAGCAAATCCTTCATTTTCTGGCAGTAAACTGCAAGGCAATCACTTTTTTCCACCTTCTAAGGGCACAGAGTTAGAGTCCATCGCATAAGCTTAGAGGAAATCATTTATCATGACTTTTGACAGACTCATTGCTTTAATTATTATTAATAATTTTTTCATTCCGTTTTATTTACTCTTGTGGACCACATGGTGCAATTTAGTGACAGAGTGACAAAGAGTTGGAAGAGAAGGAGCCATTAGAGCTGAAACAGTGTGGGTGAAAACCAAATCTAACACCAACCCATCGGCATTTCTGCCTTCCAGCTGAGAGACAGCAGCTGCCAGCTTCATCCGTTTCTCCTGAGCCTAAACAAACAAAAATAAATAATTCACTGGTCCAATTAAGGCAATTCTCCCAAATTCTTGATTATTAGAATAATAAAAAGGAAAAAAAGCATTAAGTTGAAAGTGTGGTCAGTATACATTTATATTGAACATACTTTAGCTTCTCTGCGTTTCTCTTTCTCTTTTTTCTCCCTGTCCACACGTGCTTCTTCAACAGTGTTGGTCTCCGTGTTCGGTTCTTCTGGACTGTCCTGCTGTTCTGCCTCCGCTTGGTTCCGCTCCTTTTCTGCAGCCTTGTTTGACTGTTTTTCAACTGAAATTTTGGAGACATAACTGTATATTTTCAGAGGTTTCACATAATAAATAAACTTGTCTTTCAGCTGTTTAATTTTCTGATTAAGCTAACTAATCTAATCTAAGTTTTGTTTACAACTGTCCAAAATATCTTTAAAATAATCTATAATACAAATTATTTCTTATAGATTAGTAGTGGGGAAACTTTTAACCAGGAAATGTTTTGTTTTTTTTGACATATTTAAAGATTAAAAAAATAACAAAAAAAGGCATGCAGGTCTTACCAGCACTCAAGTATTTGTCATTGGTGTCCAGTGTCCCTGCCAGCAGAGCATTGACATGGCAGATGGGAAACTCATGCAGCATATCGTGGAAATGTGCGGGGAAGCCAAAGCTCTCCACACCCGCCCGAACAGGACCACCTCCTGGGTACATTTGAATCACTGACCCATAGCCTGAATGAAGAGGAAAGAGCATGATTAATTATACTGTGGGCAACAACAAGGCTCTGCAAAATATATTCCTTGTCAAGGAATCAGAATCAGGTTAATGGGCAGGTAAGGTTTATAAAATACTAGGATTTCGCTATGGTCAGTGGTGTGGATATTGAGAGAGACAGATAAATAATATAAAGAAAATAAAATAGAGTTAAAGACAGTTATTTACAACAGTGTAAATATAATTTAAAACAAAATTCAATGCAACATGAGACCTGGTGCAATTTGCAAGAAAGCAGTATGGGAAAGGAAAACCTTTAGTCAAACAAATACAAACAGCAGAAAACAGGACAAACCTCCCATTCTCTCCATAACTGATCCCAGCACCAGGCCAGCACAAGTCTCAAACACCAAGACTTTGCTGCCAGCATGGATATTTGCCACAGTCAACATCTGGGCCAGTGTATCATACCGCAGGTGGCTGCAACAAATACAAACATACACACTGTCCATCCAGACCTTTCTCCTCAGTACAAAACAATTTTTAACACTTTGTGCTAATCTATGTGCTGACTCACCAGATCTTTCCTGGTTCTCTGCCATGGTACATCATAGCCAGGATGCGACAGGACGGTTTGAGAATTGTCACAGTATTTTCATACCTTAATTCACACAAGATGGGAACAACCAAGAAAACTAATTACACCATTATTCAATAATGCAGGCAATATTCATTTGCCTGCAGTAGTGTGTGGTGGTATAACTTGAAGTGACTCACTTCTTTTTTTTCTTCTTGATGTACTTATCCTGGGCATATTCAGTCTTATCTCTGAATGTGGAGCTGTTGTCTATGAGCTGCTGAATGATTTCCTGTGTAGCACAAACACACAGCATCATTAGACTCATTTCTGTTCAAGTATGTCTTAAAGTCGGACAATTGAAGAGACAAGTGTCCAAGGACAGGCCAAAAACCAACGAGTGGTCACATTTCATCACTTTCTGACAAAAGGCATCAAATCTCTCATTTCAAAGTTTAATGTGCAGTAAAGTGTATTTGTTAGCAACTACTTTCAGATCCAGTTTATTACTCATATGCTGGGGGGGGGGGGGGTACAAAGCCAAGTGCACACTACATGATTTTCATGTTATTAAAGCAATGATATCTGTGATCTCAGTCACTTTTCAGATGTTGTACTTCTTGTTCAGGTTTCAGCTGCCGTTGCTCTTTCTGATTGGCTGGGCTGGTTTGAGTTATTGCAGACTTGGATCAAATAGGGATGCAATAGTCTTCCCCTGTTGGTCGTGTCTTTGACTTATTTCTCTTTTCCTCCCCCATCAGTCATTAGGGCTGATTAGCCACGACTTTTAAAACATGTTGACCAATAGCTTTATAGTCTGAAAACCGTGTAGAGTTAAGACTTCAGAATTCTGTGTTAGCACACTCAAATTTAACTGCAGTTAGAATGGTTTCATTGTCACCAATCACACAGATGAACAGACTATATGAGACCTACACAGACATCACTTTCCTAGTATTGGTGGTTTTCATTAAAAATTATAAAATGAGCAGTGTTACGCTTCAAAATACAGTCACAATAGACCTTTATTACATTAGCAAACATTCTCACTTGCTTTAGCAGGAGAAGCACAGAGGTTGGTGATAAAAGAGACAATGGCTCTGTTCCATTCAGGACAGTGAGAATGAGCCAAAATTCACTCTGACACTGAGGCAGCTATATGGAGCCCAGCAATCTTTAATGTTATTGTTTACACCTGTGCTCTTCCTACCACAATCTGTCAAAGTGTATACCTGCAGTAATGCAACACTCTCCAATGATGTATGTAATTTTAGGGTTACTGCAGTACCTGACCCTTCAGACCTTGCTCTTTGAGTGTCTCAATATCCTCCCTCGTCAGTTTCTGGGATTTCCCATCATCGACAATATTCCTATTGTCTGTGCCAGCCTCCTTTGCATCTAGAAACATAAATGACATTAACATCTTATTGAAATGAAAATAAAGAGAGTTGTAATTACCTGAGTTATAACTAATAAGGAACAAATACATCCACTGTATAATTTAATGGTGAATGTGGAGTGTGCTGTGTGCGACTTCAGGTTCAGTGTGTAATAGGGCTGAATATCTAATTGTAATTATTTTGACTGAAATTGTGATTGCAATATGATTCGTGATATCAGAGGGAATGGTAATTTTTACATAATTTCTCATTTTCATTTGAATAACATTTAAAATGATTACTGTGATATTTGTACTGATCTGTGAGAAACAAGGATGTTTTCTTCAGTCTGTAAAATATGTTGTGTATACATCAGGACAATATTTTATCTAAGATAAAGATAAACAGACACACATTTTTAGCTTTGAGAAATATTGCCCCTCCTGCAATTTGAAAACTGCAGAAGGCCATATTGGGATTTCAATAAACTCTCGATAAATTGCTCAGCCCTGGTTTGTAACATTTAGGGAGGGTTCTTTGGCAGAAATTTAATCAACTACAGAAAAGTATGTTTGCATGAGTGTGTACATCTTTTAAAGTCAAAATCATTTGGCTTTCCATAGCCTGAAGATGAGCCTTTGATATACACTTTAGGCTAGACTCTTGCTTTGCAAAGGTGCAATCTTACACTCCCATGTTTTGACAGCAGCCAGACAATCCAACCAGAAGCTTACTATGCCAAAAAAGAACATCGTTTCTGGTATGCAGAGGCCACTGTAGTTCCCTGGTGCAGAGGTGAGTAGATGAGTTCTCAATTTTCTTTTTAATTTGCGCTCTACCCATCGCATTTCACTAATTCTTACACACTGGACCTTTAAAGACCAGGTTACACACCACTGGAGCCATCTGCGTTTTTTGGCATCTGTGGCTGCAGGTTTCCTCCAGACACAATCTCAAATGTGGTGCTGTACAGCTGACCCACAGCTTTGTCCAAGAAGATCCACTGTTTCTCAAAAATCACCTTCCTGTAAGTAAAACGCAAAAAAGTTATGACGTAATGTTGAACCATGTGATGTAAGTATTGTATCAAATGCAGCCAGTTATTATCCATCACATCTTACATGACACCGATGGCTTAGCTAGGACCGAATTAGCTTGACTGAACTAGCTGAAGTTGTGATTAATTATGCAGAAACTGGAGCTTGTGCTTGTTAAAACAGCCAAATCTGTAAACTTGGCTATTTTTGACTTACTTCCCGAGTTGAATCTGCATAGCTTTGAAGATTTCTCCTCGTTTTAAAACCACATAGTCACCCTCTTTGATTTTGTACTCAGAGTCCTCGTCTCCGTTGTCCGCCATGATTAGGCAGGTTAATCAGCTCTTTTGAAGCTGTGAGGTGAAAGTCGCCCGCGGCTGCTGAAACAGAGTCGCCGCTGACAAGGCACAGCTGAAACAAAGGCACTACAGTTTCCTGAGGTAAAAGCAAAATATAATGAGTTATTATTTCCACGTGTTAGCCTTCATTTCCCCTCTCAGCCTCAGTACGACTAAACGATTGCAGACAAAAAATTGCGCCGGGCTTCAACATAGTCATCTCTGATTTGCTTGATAGGCGCGTCGCTGACTGTGATAGCCAATGGGAGCGAAACTCGATGACTAAGGGATAAATAAGAGATGTCAGAATCATCGCTCGACCGGTACTCTGGATCTGCATCAGGGGACTGCAAACATCAGAACCCGGAGGGGGCGTACGGGTGCGTTTCAGTGTTTTCTACCATGCACTTAAATTGATAGAGGTGTAAAATACTAATAATATTATTAATAATAAAATTATAATAATACAAGCTTTTAAAAATACACATTTACAAAGTGCGTTGACTTAGCGGAAAATACATATAAAGCTTAGAATTACTTTATAAAATAGCAAGGCATGGGTATCTCAAGTTGAAGCAATGTATTACAAAATACACCAAATTATTAAAAAAATTATTAAAAATATTGTTGACATTGTTAAACTGAAAAGAATATTGCCATGTTAGTACTTACCAGTATATGTTTTATAAATATGTGTATAATTAATACTGTACATATGAGGACTAGACTTTATATTCCATTTAATTCCATTAAACTCAAAGTGTAATTTATAGAAGAGTACACTTTTTGGAGGAACTTAATTTCAGATTGACACTTTTAATTGTCTGGGTAGACTAAATATCAGATGACGTTCAAACACACCCTTTCAAGTCCTTTAAAATACATCCAGATGAAGCGTTACATTGGTTGTTTGACAGTTTCTTGCTGCAGGCTGATCATATGACTAACAGAATTACCTTACAAAAAAACAATTCTCTCTGGGTAAACATGCTGGAATCAGAGCCAGTGTCATGTCTCTTGTACGCTCAGGTTTCTGTTTGTGAGCAACATTAAAAGAAAGTAAAAGGTATGTACATTTCATACTATAATTATAGAAAGTGCAAATTCTCCAGAGAGAGTTAGGGATAGGGTTGCTTCCTTAGCTCACTTGGGGATGAGGCTGCAGGCAGAGGGGCCATGGTGACACCTGATTTTAGTCATTGTTTGTCTGGTCAAATTTGAGTCAAGTCTGATAATTAAACCACCTTTTCTTACCTTTCTAATTGTTATGTCACCATGGTTACATTGTTGTCTATACAAAGGTTAGTAGAAAAACAGTCTGATAAAACTTTATCAGACTGAATAATAAAGCCATCTCCTGACAATAGTTGAATCAGCCAATAAAACTTGCTTGCTTTCAGCTCTGCATTATACTTTGTTGATTTTTGGGAGTGGAAGCTCATCTGCAGTTAAAGTTAACCATAATTACCTTGCATACCTTTTACATGCTGCTGAACTGAATCATACAGTTAACAGTTTTTCCACACTCAAACACAGTCAGTTGTGTTAGAATGCAATTTGGCAGATGTTAGACCACATCATCACTCAGCCTGAGTGCACATCATTTCCCACTATGGGGCCACAGTTACGTGTTTTTTAAATGGTTTTATATGGTGTGCCATCTCAAACAGCCCACATTCAGCATACAGCAGTGCAGCACTGAACCAGCTGATGGAGAAAAAGACTAGCATCCTTCACAGCACACAAAATAACATCATTTTGTTGACCTGAATTAAATGATGTAACGTGGGAGACGTCTTAAGTCACTAGGAAGTCTCGAGCAATTTTCAAATGGCTCACAGTATCACATTTAGTTATACTGACTTTTCAAGTGACTTTTAAGTTCTACTGATGTTTTATTAAACACATCCCATAAAGTGAAGTGAAGCTTTAGTGTTGTCTCATAGCTGTAAATAATTTTAGACATGAGCATCTATCACTATAGTAAGTAAGCATTAAGATGCTGCCTTAAGTTAAACTGGTGACTGTGGGTTGAAATGTGTGAAAAATCCTGACCGGAGTTTGGTGCAGGGTAATTTGTAATTATTATAATTTGTGTTCCCGGTGTGGAACAGATGGCATGCCATTACATTAAAAATACATAGGTTCAGCCACACTGGAGCATAGAAAAGCAGCCATTAAAGCTTCAGGTTTCTCCTCAGCTCTAAAAATGGCTCCATGCTTCCTCTAGAGCTTTAAATGTTTCAAAAAGCAGATTTTAAGCCCCATTATTGATTAAATCATTGACAAATCAAAACAAAAAACTTAAAACCTAAAGATTCTGTTTCTTCAAGCCCAGGGCAAAGTTTTATTAGTCTCAAGTATTTCAGCAGTTGAACAAATGTGAAACAAGCTGTGATATAGAAAAACAACCTTTTAATGTTTCATACAAACAATGTCTGTTTGAAAAAAACAAAAACAACTATTCCTGACCTTTTAAAAAAATCTTACAAATATATGTTTATCCAAGTTTTGAGGGTAAAAGAAATCTTCACTACATACATTATTTACAACAAAACCAATACATCTGAAGTGCATGGTAAATTTCTAGAACAGTTTACATTTTATTAAATGAAAAATGCAGTTGTTGCTTTGTGAGTGATGATGTATGACATTTAGTTTAGCAGTGATTTGCTCAGTGTGTAGGATTACCACCAAGCTTTCACACTGAAACATGCATGTAAATAAACAACAAATGCACTTGAGGAAGAAGTCGGATATGTTGTCTCATTGCTGGCCTCCAGTGAGTTTATGGAACAGTTCTTCATCCAGTGTCTCATTCTGGTCTTTTGCTCGCGTGGACAGGAAGATGTAACCACCAATGAACTCATGCACCACCTTGCAGTCACAGCTCACACAGCAGAAGGCTATTGTTACATTCTGGTCGAATTCTATAGTCACCTGGAATTACATAAAGCATATTAAATATTCATGTCTTTTACCTGTATGCAAAATCCAAAAGATCTGCTGTTATGATGAAATCACTGCATGACAATTGCACACTTGTCTTATCTCCCAGTTGACATTCCACTGCTTCATGTTGGCAAATCTCCATGTGGTGACAGGGAGGCCAGAAGACATATCAATACGAATCAGACGATTGTATGAGATCCCCAGAATCTCATCTTTCTTACTGCCTTTGAATCTGCAACACATGAAAAAAAATGAAAGCACCGTATAATAACATTAATGAATGGTCCTGCAAAGGTTAATGTCACAAAAAGTTTTAAAGCGGTAACAACAGGTAAGTACGCACACATTAATACATATTGTACTGTACCTGACAATGTAGTAGTTGATTCCAAACTCTGGAAGTGACTGCCAGGCCTGAATAAATCGCATTTTGGCCTCCATTAGTGACAGATGTGCTATGTTCTGATGGGCCTCCAGGATACGCGTTGTCAGCTACAAAAAATAACGTGAGAGATAAAATATTTTGAACAAAAACGGTTACACAACACTGATAGCTACTGGCAAAGACAGATATTTTGCTGGTAGCCATAAAAATACCTGTTTGGTCTTGTGTTTCTTGGCGTAGCGTGGGGAAACAAAACATTCAGCATTCATCTCCATTGAGTCAAGGTCAGGAGCTGTGTGACCAGGAGGGGGCGCCAGTCTCTTCATTTGCAAAAAGGACTGGATATTCTTCACTTCTGACTTGTAGGAGCTGTAGGCCATTGTCTTTCCCTTAGAGGCAAGGATGCAGGCAGCTTTCCACCTGGCGTATTGCGTTTCCTGTTACAGAGGAATCATGAACATACATCAGCTACAATACTTATATATGTACAGTATGTGGAAGATTTAAAGAGGCTGTGAGGCTAGTGATCACAGAAGAAAAGAAAAGCATAAGGACACATAGATGGCCGTTACATTGTCACATCTGATGTTCACTTCGTTCATCCCATCAGCCACAGGGAGCAGAAGCTTGATGCCAAACTTCTTGTCTGTGACATTGACGTCAGGAACAACCTCACAACCTGTCAGACGAGGAAGTATATGTTAAAATAATGATGTAAACTTTAGAAGCAGAATAACATTAACAACAATATGGTAACAATGACTTAACTGTAGTTGCTTTGTGATTCAAGGAAGAATAACATTACAGATATGATGACCAACATCAGGCAAAAATAATAATAATAGTCTAATCCACTATCTAACATGCTATATTCACCCCACTCCAAATGTAACCACATAGTTATTATAAGGAGAATTGTGTATAACTCCTTAAACCAAGAGATAATGACCTTTATCACTGACCTCTGAGATGAAACTGCTCTATGGGTTCTCCACTGGCAGCCTCCTTGTTCTTGTAGTAGGAAATGGTAGTGTCCTTGAATACAAACCAGTACTCTTTGTAAGGCCGCAATGTCAGTCTTTTAGGCCTAATTTAAGAGATAAAAAGAAAAGAAAAATAAAATGCTGGTGCAGTTTAGAAAACTATCTGAGTAAAATAATAGAGCAATAAGTTATTGAGGTTGTAAACTGTTAAAAATAAGATGTATTTTCTTTTAAAAATCAGTCAGAGGGACAGCAGCTAATCTCCTGTAACCAGTTATCAGAGGGCCATCTTCATGTGATGAAAATCAGTATAAAGGTGGGTTTACCTAAATAGCCGGAGGGTATCTGCCAGCTCTGGAATGTCTGTAATGTCTTCCTGGGGGTGGGACAAACAACAGTCAATTATCCTGTGTCTTTCTGTTACATCATGTTAAGGCATGCAATCATTGCAGGCCTACGTATAAACATCATCTTAAAAACAGGTGTCCTACTGTTACAGAGCAGGAAACCTGAACAGTGCATTCAAAATTCACTCCACTGTAGAACTGTTTAAAAAATATGTTTACCAGAATCCTGTCTGTGTGCCTGCCTTCAAGTGTCACCTCCAGGTTTGAAAGAGCAGCTTCAACTTCATCTATTTCTGGTTCATTGGAGTTGTCCAGTGGTTCACTTGACATGGTCAGTTTACAGATGTGGTACTGCAAAGAATAAGGGAGAAATTTCATTCCTCGTGAAAGCATCTTACAAATTACAACTTCAATGATTAAACATTTTTAATTTACTTGTACTAGTAGTTACGATGTTTCTCTAACATGACTTCAGAGGTTATGCAAGGCTGACGTGAATCAGAGGGAGGTTTGAGCACAACCCTGTGTGTCAGCCACTGCATCAATGTGTAGGTGAGAGCAACACTGATCTCCCTTTGAATCACTGTGATTTCTGAATCACTGTCCCAACAGTTGCAAAGTAACAGCTGAAATTGGCTGACATTTAAGCACAAAGAATATCACAGCTAAAACCTGACCCCTGGACTAAACTGAGACTAATTCTGTAATGATGAGATTGTAGGTTAAAGGTGCAGTAAGTAACTTTTGGTGATTTATGTTGTTGCTGATGGTAAGATTCTGTCTCTGTTTTGGTCCTACAAATTATGCAACATTAACTGTATTCTGAGTCTTTCACCTGAAAATGGGCTCTGATAAGCAATACTATCAGACCTGACTGAGAAAGGGTTTGTGTATACACTGGCAGCGCAGGGGCGGGTGGGAAATAAGAATTTATCTTGTCAAACTGCTGAAAAGTGCATTGTTGCTGTTGCCTCTATTTGTCTTGACTTAAAAAAAATCTCATTCCTATGTGCAGTATGGGTATGTGGCCAGGCGACAGAGGATCCATCATTCATCCATTCATCTTCTGCCGCTTATCTGTGGTCGGATCACAGAGGCAGCATCTTAAGCAGAGAAGTCCAGACTTCCCTCTCCCTGGCCACTTCGTCTAGCTCTTCTGGGGGAATCCCCAGGCATTTCCAGGTCAGCCAAGAGACATAGTCTGTCCAGCGAGTCCTGGGTCGTCCCTGATGCCTCCTCCCAGTGGGACGTGCCTGGAACACCTCACCAGGGATGTGTCCAGGAGGCATCCTAACCAGATGCCTGAGCCACCTCATCTGGCTCCTCTTGATGCGGAGAAGCAGTGGCTCTACTCTGAGCCCCTCCCGGACGACGGAGCTTCTCACTCTATTTCTAAGGGAGAGCCCAGGCACCTAGTGGAGGAAACTCATGTCGGCTACTTGTGTCCTCTATCTCTCATTCTCAGAGTTCATTTTAAAATTCCTTTATTTGCATTTAAATCCTTAAATGGTCTTGCCCCGTCATACCTCGCAGAGCTGCTTCATCTGTACACTCCGGTCCGGTCTTTGAGGTCAGCTGATCAGCTGCTCCTACAGATACCTAAGTCTAAACAGAAGCTACGAGGGGAAAGAGCTTTTTCTGTTTCTGTTTGTTTTTCTTTTTCTGTTGCTGATTGTGGAACGATCTTCCTTTACATATTAGATAGGCCCCTTCTCTGTCCGTCTTTAAAAAGCATCTTAAGACCCATTTTTACTCTTTGGCTTTCAACCCAGAATGAGACATTGATTTTACCAATTTTTATTGTCTTTATGTATGTTTTGTATATATATATATATATATATATATATATATGTGTGTGTGTGTGTGTGTGTGTGAGAGAGAGAGAGAGAGAGAGAGAGAGAGAGAGAGAGAATGTGTATGTATTTATATTTATTCTGTTTATGTTTGCAGTGTGTATGTACGTATACATGCATGTTTGTGTGTGTATACTGTATGTATGTGAATATAGTCTATTTCTATACATGTGACACCTACTGCACATCTGTCCTGGAAGCAGGATCCCTCCTCTGTGGCTCTTCCTGAGGTTTCTCCCATTTTCCCCTGTAAAAGGTTTTTTTTGTGGTTTTCCCTCACTTGAGGGTCTAAGGCTAGAGGGTGTCTTTCTGCACTTTCTGCACGGATGTATATGTGTATATTTATGTACACTCTATGGTGTTTTACTGTTTTGTCTATCTTGTTTGTTTTTAGGCTTTTTATATAGTATTTTTCAGTAGTTTATTTCATTTATCTTTAGTGTACAGAACTTTGTTTCAGCTGTTGTTTTTAAAGTGCTTTATAAATAAAGTTGGATTAGATTGGATTGGATTGGATTGGATTGGATTGGATTGGATTCTTTGGGGCACTACACAAAGCTCTTGACCATAGGTGAGGGTAGGAGTGTAGATCGTCTGGTAAATCTTGGCTCAGCTCTTTTTTTCCCATGATGGACAGATGCAGAGCCTGCACAGCATACTTTTAAAGTTATGCACTTTAGTTTTAAGAGAACTGACTCACACATTGCATACTGTCCTGTGTGAATAAAAGTTTTAATTGCTATACAAACTAAACAGCTGTTTCAGTTTTACTTACTTACTGAACAATATACAGCACCTTATAATATATTCGAAACTATGGTGATAAATTATTTACCTGTAATGAAGCAAACATCAGCATCTCCTCCTCAGTGCAATCTATTTCCTCTAGGAGGATAGACCAGCGTGCCTGTTCGTACAGCTGGGTTATCCTGACAGCATCATACTAAAACATAAAAACACACAGTCTCCAGTTTAGTTTAACATCTTCAAACCCAAATCAGTCCAGTTAAATATAGGTTACTCACATTAGGATTGAGGTCAAAAAAGACATTGTACTTGAATCGAAGCATCAGCTTGTCCTCATCTTGAACATCTTGCTCCATGAGGGAACGAGATGAGTCCAACCACCTATCAATCACAGCAATAACCAACAATGTGTACTTAGGATAAATACTAAGTAACCTGAGTAACATCAACTTTTTTTTTTAATCACAATTCTCATTAAAATCTTCTGGTTACTACCCTGCATTGTTAATTGCTTTGTCCACTAGTGAGAGCTGCTGGTACATCTTAGCCAACTCAGCAGGCTGCAAGTTTGGCTGAGAGTCAGCAAGAGGGTTTTCTCCAAACCAGAGGCTGGTGGCAGACATCGGCATTCCATTTTCTGGGTCATAGGTTGCAGTCATGGTCTTGCTATACATGAGGGCTTTAGGGAAAAACACATTGTAGAGAAAATGACAAATATAAAAGGTCAACATTTCATATTCAGTGAGTTTTAAGAAAAAAGCAGCAGTTGGAATACATGATGATGATGAAACTTAAGAAGTTAATATCTGGGGTTGATATGTGTGACTTTCAGCTCTGCATAGCATCTAAACAGGATATTCTGGTTAGGGTGAGAGAGCCTAACCTGAAGAACATGGCAGCCCAGTGAACTATTCTTTCAGATCCCATTGATGTAGAAATCAGTATTAAACATTTTTTTGTCAAAGCTGTTTGGAAGCTGAACAAAATCGATAAACCGGAATTAAAGAATCATAATGGCAACATTAGCATTGGAGAACGCTTGTCTTCTCTTAATCTTCTCAGAATTAATCAAATGTATACTGTAGACCACTTGATTCATCATGGCAGGAAAAGCAAAGGTGGAACTAATTATATTAGTGACCAATTACAGCACTGTAGCAGCTAATGAGGTTATTAGCTACACATGGGTTTTACAGTTCAGGATGTCTCATTTAACTACATCTACGAAAAACCCACTTCTACACAACAATGTGAAAATACAAAAAAATTACACAATGTGATCCATCACACAGTTGAACAAAATCCACTTGTTTAAAATTGTCATATTAATCAAAATGATAATGGAAATCATACATTTCAACCTTGTATCAGTGAACTCTTGCACTAGAACAGGCAATATAATCATATACAGGGCCATGTCTAACATCAATTTAAAATCATGATGTGCTCTGACACTTGATTAAGTGGTTCTTTGTTCTCAAACATTTTTTGTCTTTTTAAGAAACAGCCCTATTTCTTTTATAATACCTGAGCTCCCTGCTCCTCCACCAGGTAAATCAATGTCCCAAATGTCCTTTTCTAAGTTCTTGTCTTTCTTCTTCTTCTTTTTGGATGGATCATCTGGCGGCTTCAGCAGAGACAGTTCCTCTGATCTCCTGATGTCTGAAATGGAGCAAAAATGTTTGAGGGAGTCTAATTTCAAGAATGTTTCTGAGTAACATACACTAAATCATAACAAAAGCAGGGAGTGGAGAGGGTTATTCTCATTCAAAAAGACAGAGTAACTCACTGAGCAACTGACAGATTTCTGCCACGGTCTTGAAAACCACATTGGAGAAGCTGACAGTCATTTTGATGGTCTTCATATTGGGAAGTTGCAGCAGCAGGGGTTTGTGCTGGGGCGTGTAGTATAGGAAAGCATCAGCCTGTACAGCAGAATAATTTTAAATCTTATGAGCCACCCATGCAAAATTAATCGGCCTATCTATGCCCTTGCGCTCCTTATTGCACTGAATTGAAGATTTTGTAAACTCGACTGGCCTGGGGGTAAATTGTCCTGCTCGCTTTTATGTTGCATTTTTATATCAAGTTTATATCAAATTGTACACATCTGTGGAACATATACCATTTGACTTATCTTCACTACAGAAATATGGTTCTTAGGGTATAAACTATACTTTATATAAGGTAAAGACCCGACAAATGGATCAGGCGTGGGGTGAATGGTGAATTAATAAAACTCAGCTTTTTATTTGTTGTGGATAAAAATACAAATTTATTTCACAAGCTTCAACAAGTCTGTAAATAAAACCAATGATGTTTTTGCCCTGAGGAGCACACAGGAACACAGGGAAACAAATTATTATTGCTTAGAATAGAATATTCTTCTGTAAAATTGGCATTTTTATAGGGAAACTTTGAATTGCTGTTTGATATTAATTTGTGAATTTAGATACTACCTGAATTCCATACTTGTCCAGGGTCCAGTGTGTCTTAAGCAGCCAACACTTCCTCTGTTCCCACCATAAGGCATGATCTGACCAGTCCTGAGGAGCCTCTGCAGAAAGACAGACAGAGAGTTTTACCAAATCAAAGTACTGTCAATGTTAGTACCATATTATTATTATATTTCATGGTCAATGCGGAGTTCACACAAGAACTTCTTGCATAGATTTATATAGTATGTCCAGTTTAAATTATCTTGGCGAAACATGCAACCGCAACTGCTGCTACCAATACAAACACTTGCTGTATCCACTGTTGTGTAGGTGGCTACTAATGATAAAAGTGTGCTTTGATGAGTCTACCTGACATCATGTTGTGGTGGTGGGATGAAATATGTCTATTGATGACAAACTACTTAGTCATCTGTTGTGTCTCATGGTCTTTAAACAACCTCGCTTAGGTTTGCTCCCACATGTTTACTGAGTCCTGTAAAGAGACATTGCATCCTGGCCGAACTTTGGCCCCTAAGGCGAAACAAGCCAATGCACTATGGCAAAACAATAGCACTGCTGCGTAGAAAAAAACAGGGCAAATAAGGGTGTGGCTTGACTAACAGACCTACTGTGGCAGAGGAGGAGGGTCAAAGCCATAATTAGAGGATAAAGGGAACTTAATTCTTGATGTGCAGAAACCTCTCTCTCTCTCTCTCTGAAGTTACATTTAGTGCTGCTCTCATTTGAATGACTTTTTAAATTAGGTGCTACGTATTTAACACATTATAACCCAGAGGGCATCAAAAAACTCACTGATTTTCTCCACTAATTTAAGCATGAGCCCTCCAATGTGCAGGTCTCCCTTCACCCTCAGCTTAAATTTCATGGACTCGTCTCCATCTTTTTGATCCACCTGCACAGACAGCTCCCAGGATGTCTCACCATACTCTGCAGCTGTAATCATTGCCCTGTTCTGAAAAGACAAAGGTGAGACATAGTGCATATGATAGGTTATAGACAGGATCAGGTTTGGATATCACCATCACAGGCGCACACCACCTGAAATAATGCTATGCTATCTCACTTTAGACAGAAACTGGGGGAATTCCACTAAAATATGTTCACTCCTTTCATGTGTTCTTTTGTTTGGTTAGGAAACATCTGAGGTGGAAATATGAGTCAATGGATTAAGTGTTTCTCAACATCCGGTGGGAAAATCTAAACTGACTTCGCCAGTAGTTGGCAAAAAAAAATCTATAAATTTTTTTATCTGTTCCAGTAGCCACATGCTTTTTACTAACGTCTCCTGCAGTATCACCACAAGGATACACTGCAGCCCCTTAAGTTCTAGATTTATGAATAAAATAATAGTACACAGAATGGCAAATGTACTGACTGGTGCCAGCAGGAAAAACAGATGAGACTGCAGCACACAGCACACAAAATAAATAGCTCAGCTTTGCATTTAAGGGAACATACTGTAAATTATGTCAATTTTGCAAAAGATTGAATGGATGAAAGGCATCAGGCTGGTAAGAAAGCAGAGACGAGTAGAGGAGGAGCAGGGAGGGGTATGTGGGTATGTGTGACGAGCAGGGACATGAATCTAGTGCAGGAGACTGTGCAAAACAGTCCATCTACACACACAAACACACACTGCACAAGTCTTCCTCCATTTCACAAATGAACTCATAATATCTGGTGAACAAAAATCCATAAAGTCTTATACACTTCATACACAGTATCTAAGTCCTGACCCACTGTATGTGAGCCCTTTGTAAAAATGTGTAACTGGGGGCTATGTTTAATGAACACACTCTGCTATTGTTGTGCTGCTATCTCCCTCTGCAGCTGCAGGGCATGGTTAAAAGTTTGAGCTTGCTGAGGGAGTACATGTTGAGATGTGTTTGAGTGTGATTTGACTCCTAAAATATTACAGTAAACTGCAAAACACACCAAAATGTAATGGACCAGAGGATGATGGTATTTGGTGCCCATCATAAAAAACAACAGATTCATTGGTTTGAGTGTTTTTTAAAATCAACAAATTTTCTTCTTAAATTTGACAATTTTCTGGTTTATATGCTCCATATAACAAAGACATCATTAAAACTGAATCATTTTGGTTTGTGGACAAAACAAGATATTTAAGAACAAAATCATTTACAGGTTTATTAAACACAGCTCAGATTTACTGACATTTTCTTGCAAACAAGTATTCAATTAATCGAGGAAATAATCAACAGATTAATCGATTAGGGATAACAGGAATGTATTGAAAACCATGGTGTATTTGTGTTACGTTAAAATATTTTATAAAATTCATAGTGGGAAAAACTGTCTCAAACTAATATGTGGTTTTTAACTATCAAGTCATACGCAACACTACTGTTTCAGTTTAACCTTGCACATTAAACATTAACCTGTGTCTACTTAGGCCAACCATAAACACAGCATACTGTACTCTGAACTGAACTGGACCATCCCATATCAAATGATATTTTTCCTCGGGTAAAGGGGGGTGCTAATATTAATTTAATATTAATTATTATAGTAATTATGGCTTTTAACGTTAAAGTTATACATTTGAAAGAGCTCCTACCTTGATTCAAAGTTTTCTGCTAGGAGAGCGTTTCCTGCATGTGTTGCGGCGTAAAATGACCCAGGAGTGAGTGTTTTTTCTCTCTGTGGGAGCAGGAGACACGCCCCGTTCACTCAGGTAGACGAAGAGAAGGTGAAGGACATTATGTACTTCAGGTGGGTCCGTCCACTGAACGGTGGATACATATTTAACTTATATACACGTAAATGTACACAATATTTAGCTGTTGCCATGTGGAAACAAAAAAAAAACTAGCCGTGTATACACACGCAGTTAGCCTCGCTTGTGGCTTCTTAAAAACTCCCAAATTAGTACACCGTTTCACGCAGTACGAGTTAGCACACGTACATTTATCCCAAGTAGTATTTGTCTCATTGGTCTCATGTTAATGTAACCACAGTTTCACTTTATATGGCGTTCCTTTGAAGAAATTTGTGTTTAGCTTAGTTAGCGTAGCTTAGTTAAAATAAAATAGTTGTGTTTAAGTGCGGTGATGCTACACTTAAAGGTCCAGTGTGTTACATTTAGTTTTTAGTTTCTTTTGCTCGAAAAAATTATTTTACTGCCAAGATGTATGTTTGAATAATTATATAATCAATTTAAAATAAAAAATATTTATATATATTTAATATATAATATATTATAGCCTTAGTATATGATTTTAATGTACTTTAGGTAAAGGCCTTGCTTTAAAGTAGCTATGTCTTGCTTTGCCATGATTCCAGACGTCTACAATGTGCGTTTTCTGTGTTAAACCAGAACCATTACTACATAAGGAAAGAGTGGTGTGAGTGGTGGAGTCCTCTGTTTGCTGCTGCTCCCCTAGAGTGACTCTTACAAACTGGAGCTCTAAGTGCACTAAGTGTAGCAGATAATGGGTCCTTTGCACAGCATACATTTTGACATGTTTTAGCAGGAAAAGCACAGGTGTTCTGACCACATTAATGATGGCTCTGTTCTGTTAATGCACGTCATGTACTGTCATAATGGCTGCTGTGCAAAGGGCCCATTTACTCATTAATAAGAGAAGCAGGTGCCCTGTTGTTGAAGTTGTTGAAACACAACCTCAAGAAAGCAACAAATCTATGTGAAAGTCAGATTTTTAAAGAAACTTTTTCCGTGAATAAGATTTATTTGTTGACCAGTTTAAACTCAAAAAGTAGGAAAATCAGAATAAAGAAATTCCAAAGCTGACATTTTTAACTTATTGATGGAGCTATAAGGAAACCAAGAACTTCTCTCTGCCTTGATATAAAATTTTCTCTTTTCTCTTTGGGCTTTGGTGTGAAAAGTGAGCATTATATAAAAACAACTTCAATTTTAAGTAGTAATACTCTGCCTTACAATGAGATAAAGTGGCAAACATACTCTTAAGTTATTGTTCCCAGGCATAGGTTTAATTAGATAAGTGGCTAAAATCTCATAAAAAACCACACCTCATAAAATCTGAAATATCTCTTAAATGTTAAAATATATCAGGGGCTGTTGCTTACAGTTTAGGTGGATTTTAATAGACAGACCCACAACATGATGAATATTCACCGCAGAAGATGAATCATTCCATCTTCCTTAATGCCCACATCCCGCCCTATGAGCAAATCAAGATGACTCATGGGGAGTATGTTTTTTCCTTCTTTGAACTTTTGCCAGATTGTGAAATCTAGATTAACACATCAATTAAATTGTGACTAGTAATTCCTCTATTTGGACAGATGGTGTTCCACTGATAACAAGACAGCAACACTGAGTTAACGCTATTTAGTGAGCTTTAATATGCATGTGTGTTTCTTCATCAGTTTCTGCATTATTTGGACTCCTCAATCAGTGACACAGTCATGAAGTAAGCCCATGTGTGAAGCCTGCCACCCCCTGGTTTCATTCGGTAAGATCAGTGTCTTTTTTGCCCTGTCTGGCATTTTAGTAAAATGCATATTTGTAAGATATAGATATCAGTCTCATGCATCAAATGGAAATATATATATTGTATCCCAAAGGAATGATTATATATATATTTAGTAGAACATCAGGTTGAAGTTTGAGTTATGTTTAACATAAATGTCTGTATCATTAATAAATGTCCATCTCTAAACAGCAAAAGAAAATAACCAGTTCCTGCACAGTCAGTTCATTCAAAATATGCAATGTGTCAGTCAATACAAAACCAATGCACCTCCTCTACCTGATGTAGATAAGACATTGCTCAATTTAACATTTAAATTATTGTAAGAGAAAACTGCAGCACATTTTTACAATTTTGGGTGTGTCAGTCAGAAAACTTGTTGGAATTCTTTGTGAACAAAAAAGTTAGTTTATTCATCATTTTATGATCTTTATTACTTTAACTGTTGAAGATTATTTTATGAATTGTTTTGCATAAATTAATTCCTCTTTAGTGAAACAAGAAAAAGTTTGACATTATTTGTCCAGTAAAATAATTAGATTATTGAAATGGCTTAGGGTAGATTTTACTTCATCCAAAACATTCACATAATATTAACAGAGCTCAGATGCTGCCACACAGTGGCGCCATCAGATTATCCCTGAGTTGTAGGAGCAGATGATGACCAGTTTTCAAAGACACACTCCAGTCTGTACTAACATTAAAAAAAAATTCTTTCCTACATCGCATAATCATTTTTTTTATAAAAAGAGGGCATCTGGGTATTCTAGGAACTGAATCTCCATCTACCTTTCACATCACAATAGTAATTCATATTATGGTATGAAAAAAGCCTTTAGATGGATATAGTTAAACAAATTAAATACTAACGAGTTGAATTGTAATTCATGAGCTAAACTAAACATCACACTGTATTGAAGAAGAGATTAAATTGTGTTTTTATTTGTTTAATTTGGGGAGGATACATGTCCTTCTCAGCTGCCAAACACCACCCGTAGAATTGGTAAGTATTTAAGGACATTTCAGCATAGTGTTTTTCTGCCAGCAGAAGGGCTAAAACCTGGACACTCCAGATGAACGACATTTTCTTTGACCAACTGACCATTTTGACCACACCTAACAGATTAAGTTCAGCAAACATGTCTCAGAGTCTGTCTCAGCTCTCTGTTCCAGCTGAGTGCTCAGTGCTGGCACACAAGGTCGTCTTGAGTCCTTGAGTAAGAGAGGCAATGTAAGTTCCATGACAAAAACAAACAAATAAACCCTGAAGCTCATAAACTGTGTCACTGGTGGACAGACACATGGAAAATAACATCATTCGAACCTGTCAGGCCTGGATGGAGTACAGACACAGTAAAACCATGTCCATGTCATCATGACACCTGTGGTTCTAATGGCAACATAGTACACACAGTCCAAGCAAAAGTAAAGGGACAAAAATCAGCTTTACTGTAGTGCCAGGGAGAATGATAAAATGCAGTGATGAGGAGAGAGAAGGAAAAATTATTGGACTGTGGTTTTAGACACAATAAATTACATCTACTGCCTAAAGCTGGTCTAAACCTTATTGGTGGGAAACAACATCTGTAGAAGCCTTTGCCGGCTTTCTGTATTTATGGAAAGAGAAACCTCCTGGTGACCTGGGAACACGCTTACCCAATTAGCAGCCTCGCCGACGGATCAAATGGAAGTGAAAACATTCACTGCCATGACGAAGACGCATCACAATGCTCCATTCATGCTGCTGAGCCCCATGCTTTTGGGGTGAGGTGGGGGTTGCTCTTCTAGGGATGTATGTGAGGAGGTAGGAGAGATGAGAGTAATGAATGCAACAAGGAACTAACTTACCTCACCACTCTCTTTGACGTGTCAATGAAGACCTCATACGTGGTTCAGAGGTAAACACTGCTCAAAGGTTGTGTTTTCATAAGACTACCAACCACTGCTCACCTTGGTGTTCCACATCCCCTTCACCTCAGCCCCTATATCCCAACACAACCACGGCTGTATCCTGTGGGACTCAGGCTGAGGAGGTCAAGAGGCCTGAGAAACAGCACTGGAGGAGAGTCTCTTGACAGCACAGGGCTCTGGGGAATAAAGGTTACACTACCACATGGTCTGCAAAATGTTACAGCTCAAATTCATTTTTGCTCTCCAAGGCTGTCAAAATCATGTCTTTGTTCTGTTTCTTTACCTTTTAATGTGACTAGGTTTATTCTTAAGATACTGACCTTTGTAGCTGTCATGAAATTTCATACCTGTTCAAAAAAAAGAGTCTGGAAAGGACAGCTGCACCTGGCAACTTATTTGTTTTACAAATGTCAGTGTAATATAAAAGCATGTCATGATGAGAATCAAGCAGACCCAAATGTGATGCTCAGAAGAGGAATAATTGACTAAATATAAACTCCATGTTGATACAATTATCTCAGATAGATACTTGCAGTGCAGTGAAATCTCAGTATGCGCTCTTTCATTACTAAAATGTGTTTATGTAACAATTCATGTTTTTATATCTATGTATTTGGGTGGCATCATAGGTGCTTCAGTAAATTGCATCTTATGCCATTGGTTGTGGATGTTGCCATTAAAGCTTTAAAAAAATGTCACTTAATGTCAACCAATGCTATGACACATCGAAATAAAAAGGTTTTTAGTTAAGTGCAAAAAGTAACAACTTGCAGAACCTTTATGCATTTTCAATTATGTTTGAACTTTCCCTTTGACACTACCAAGATTGATATCCCCTTTTTTCTGTTCACCTCTCCTTAGTTGAAAACATCTGATAGAAATAAAACTTTTCATGGTGTCAGGTCAGATAGACATAAATACAGGTTGTCAGTGAAGTGTGACCCTCACATCTAAAGCAGAGGCTGCTCTGAGCTGTGGTTTGGAACAGGATATCATGTTTGAATATTGCACCTTTTTGTGAAAAGTGGCTACTGTAGAAGACCTTCCATTACAGAGTATTGCTTTACCTGTCACCGGCAGTATTTCAAGTCTTTGCTGCCCAAAAGCATAAAACATATAGAGGCACATATGTATAGTTTACTATATGTATGTATAGCTCATTCACCCAGTGAATACTCTGCTGATCCAAACAAAATCTGATAATCTTACTGATATGAAACCACAGTCCATCTTGTCTGTAGAATTTATGATGAAATGTTGTTTCTGTCCTTCTGTCAGTTTCAGCAGGTGTGCATCAACAATTTTTTTTAATTTCCTGTGTCAGATGTGTTAAATAAAGCCATATGCTATGCTCTGACTTTTATTCAGTTTGTCAGAGCACACAGAGTGGGAACACTGCCCATATTCAGTTAAAGTTAGAATGACACCTTTTCTTGCAGGTCTTGTATGCAGAGGAAGTAGGGTGATTTGGCCATATGTGCACGGAAGCGTTTAGATTCCATGGAGCCACGTCCTGTTCTGTGGAACAACATGGAAGAAACAACCCTTGAAGTTGCTGTGACTGATCTTACAGGTAAAGCCTCAGAGGAAGCAGGGCGTTGTGGTCCTTTCCTCCCCACATCAATTTGCCAACTGTTTGTGAATAGGTGCCATTTTGAAACATGCAAATATAGGACGCCTCTGCCTGTATCAGCTGATGCAGGTCAGTGTTGGTTTTGGCTGGGTCTTAAAGGCCCAAAGGGAGAAAGACATACTGAGAGTTAGAAAAGGTTGCATAAACTCCAGCGGGATTACTTTACCAACACTTTCCATGGCTGAGATCCTGTGAATGGATCCATTGTGGAGTGGGTCTTTGCTTGTGGAAAGCAAACCTTGTCAGGATCCAGTTCATTAGCACCTAGTTTACTGTTTGAAGTTATTTATGTGGTATCTAAAGGGGAACCCCATTCACGTGTAAGAGTGCGTATGCATGCATGTGTAAGTGTGTATTCATGTGTGGACATGCAATGGGTACATGCATAAACTTAAAAAAGTACTCAGGAGCTATAGGGGGTTTCCAGAGCAAATTGCTCAAGAGCAAATTAAACTTCTCACGGTTCAGTCAAATGTATGGAAGTCAAACAGAACACTGGTGCAGTGCACCAACCTATATAATAATTTTGGGAAGCATTTTTCCTTTATTCATCCATTTAATTTTTTATTGGGTATTGAGTATTGGCTCATGGAGTTATACTGAGTGAGGCAGCAGCAATCTGCCCTCCTCCTTTTGTACTGTATTTCAAATTATCATGTGAGTGTGCCTGTGTGTTTTCTCTCTTCTTTTCTTTTGTGATCTGTTTGTTCTTTGGAAGGCATCCTTGTGCTTCTGGTCAGACAAAAGTGCCGCGTTGAGCAAAACCTCCACTCCACTTTTATGGTCTGTGTGGGCCGTCCTATTTGTACATGCTTAGAGCAAATTAGACCAGCAGCTGTGCATGGCCATCCCATTCTGTGTTGGCTTTTCATGATAAAAATATGCTTTGGTAAACCTTGCAGCTTGGATCCAGAAATACGCGGTTCATTTCTTCTGGCACTTACACCTCTCCATATTTACAATCAGTGCTTCCCTTTGCTTGTGTAAAATGAGTAAGACATAGGGACAGAGAAAGAGAATGGAGGGGTGGGAGTAAATGAGGGGGTGAAGGATAGCATTGGACCACCTATGCAGATGTTTTCCACATGGTGAAGGAAAACAAACTGTAGTAAGATGAGCATGATGAGAGGGAAGAAAGAAGGCTGCACCTGTTTTGGGGTGATGATCTTCTTATGGGTGACATCAGAACTCAGAGCATGTCAAGCTACAAACCAGTGCATAATCTTTGTCTTTATGTTTTCACTGCACATTGATGTACTTTAGAAAATTTAATTTAAAAAAATGTAGTGTTAATGTAACGTGTATGTTTGGACAGTGGGAGGAAACCTGAGAATCCATAGAAAGCCCATGCACATGCGGGAGAACATTCAAACTCCACACAGAAAGGCACTCGGTCAAAGTGAGTTGTGAACCTGGGCCTTTTTGCTGTAAGGCAACAGTGCTAGCCACTATTCCGCCATGTGACCCACAAAGGATTAAATGCAAAAGAAAAGAGCACATTTACCATTGTCATGACATAATTTGAATTAAGTTGTTGGTCATGGTGGTGTGCTGCAGTAGTATAATTATTGCCTGTTTCTTTTTCTGTTGCCTTTTATCTCTTTTCTTCACCAGTTACATTGGTTACACCAGTTAAAAAGAAATAGGTTAGGTAGCTCTGAGGCTTTTGGAAACTACTTCTTCCTCGCATCATAAACTAAATTGAAACCTCTTATGAGATCATGTGTTTTACCTGGACGACACATTCTAAAATTAGGTGTTTTTGAACTTTATGTTAAATATTTAAATCAATATTACACACCAGCCTGATTTCCACTGATCAGTCAAGTCTCCCTTCATGGACAGTTAGGAGAGGTGGTAGGTAAATATAAGTTATGACAGTGTGACAGGAATAAGGAATAGTACCCATTCAGAATTGAGTTCTTAGGCTAATCACCCATGATTACAGCCTTGGAAGCCAAAACACACTCAGTGTGAAAGAGGTTGTTTTCATCTGCATGCTGCAGCAGCACGGCTGGCTAACAGAGTTACCTTTTCTCCTGAGGGTTCTCAGTCTCCTCCTGTGTCTGTTGGACCTGCCTGCATCAGGTCTTGCAGCCCCCAGAGACAGTCCTGGGAGACCTGGGCAGCATTGGCAGCAGGTGTCTTCGTGGTGTTATTTTGCCATGGTAAGCTATGGACAAAAGCATCTCTTGTTGTCACAAGCTGTTTGTGGTGCTGCTTTCCCAGCCCTGTTGAAAGGAAAGGACAGCCAATGACCAATGCCAAACAAACCTGCTCCAGCTCACCTGTGCAGTGAATGTGGAACCAACTGACCCAAATCTGGATGGAAACCATTGCAAATATTTCCCAGCAAGGTCTGTGGAAGAAGCATTTAACAGGGCCTCTCAGCAGGGAATTTAACTAACTGTAAATTACTCTTACGCCCTTCAGTTTGTGTCATGTGTTCCTAAGAAATTGTAAACAGACGGTTTACCATCAAACCAAGTAACATGTAGTTCAGTGAGATTCAAGGGTTGGATTAAAGTGCAGCAAGATTTTCATGCCAATGGTGATTATGTCTTTATCTCATCAATATTTGAGACATTTTTGCACAGAATGATGGTGCAGTTATAAATAGAGTTATTTAAAAGAAGTGAATCAGTTTATTGTCTTGTCTTTGCGGTGATGCTTGCGAGGCACAGGAATTTTGCTCAAACTTCAGCTCAGTTTAGAAGCGTAAGCCACGCTGCAAATATTTAGCTTGGGCACAGAAATTGAACTATATTGGCACAGAAAGCTTAGAAAAAAACAGCAACCTTGGGAACAATTATGCAAAGTAAAGCACAGTTAAACCAAGTGCTACTGTTTATTTTCTTTTTTTTTTGGTTTCAATTCAAGTTTGGACAAAAAAAATTGCTCTAGTAAAATATATTTCTCCTAATAAGTAGAGGCATTTATCTTTGTCATGTCAGTTGTAGCTGTAGGTAATTTGTACACATGACTCGTGTCCTCAAAAGTGAGCACAGTTTCCAGCAAGTTTATTCATGTTGACCAATGCTGTGGTGACTTGATGGTACATTTCAACCACAGATAAAACCCTACAACAAATAGCATTTAAAAGATGCATTTTCTATTTCCTGAGAATATTTATTATCTAACAATATCTGTGCCTACAATGAGATTTAAATTGATAAACAGCACTCAGCAGTATAATGTTGTAATTAGAAGTGTCTGACAAAACCTATTGTAATGGACTCACTCATTACTGCTCAACATTACTAGTGTTGGGTGTGGCAACACTTTAACATAGCCATTTGCAAATTAACGTCTCTCACTGACATTGTTCATGTCTGAGCAGTGTATCAGCTGTGACCACCAAAACAGTAGACTTCTTTTTCTGTAATCACTGAACAGGCTGATTTGAAAAATAAACTACTGTAAGATCGCTAAACCTGAAGAAAAAAAAAAGAAATGTGATAAGTAAACCACAAAGGCATTTAATATTACAAAGTTCTCACCAACAGAAAGTGTCTAGATAACTGTATCGCCCACTTTCAGCTAATAACAATCAAGCACTGAGTATTTCATTTGTTTCATGCTATGAATCCTGTGTTCCAATACCCATAAAAACAAAACCTACAGTGATTTTTGATGATGCATCCTCAGTTGGGCATTGACTGGATCACTCTCATTCGCCATTGTAGCCCCACCTGCAGAACACAGGAATTACAAACTCTTTAGTTCAATTGACACAAACACTAATCTGGCTAGCTAGCTAACCATCATGCAGAACTTTAAGCCACCTTTGTTTGCTCACAGCTGAGGCTCAAAAGAAGGACAGGACTAGCAGAAAAGGGCCAGCTTTGACAAATTTTACACAAAGGGAGCACTGTTGGCTAACAGTGAGTGGCCTGTTGCACTGTTCCTGGGGCCCATTTCATGGAACAGTTAGCAAGGCCAAAGGCAACCCTTGGAATGGATTGATAGTTAAAGCTTTTCGGGGCCAAACCTGGGTCTGGCCCTGTAGCTCTCCCCTCTCTCCCCAGTTAGGAGGCTTTTACAAAGTCGCCTGGGGATGCTGGGTGCTGCAGGTGTCCACTCATAAAGACCCACATCACATGGACTGGTGCACCAACTGACTGAGCTGGCATGCTAGGGTTGTTTATTTTTCTCCTCACAGGTGTTGCAAAAGTGCCATGTGTTCAGTATAAGGGCCTTTGCACACCAGATGCTTTTTTGTGTGTTATTTATTTTCCCATTAATAATAATTTGTCAAAAATATCTAGTGCGGTTTTTACATCAGTGATTGGAATTTGCTTAGTATAATTGCCACTTTTAAGTGTCACATCCCATGGGCACACATCTAACCAACAAGAATGCATGTTGTTGATAATGTGGCAAAATATTGCTCAGACTGTTTACAAATAAAGGAGGACCTTTCTCAAATTTTCAAGCTTGCACACATCCTAAAGTCCGCACCATTTATTGATGTTGCCATTGATGTGCAAAAGCCTTAATAAGCCTTAATAGTTCAGTAATAGCTGTAATAGTAATCTTTGTATTTCACTTTAAATGAAAATTAGAAGCCAGTAAATGAACTCTCTGTGGAATGAATCGGATTAGTTTAAGTTTATCAAGGAAGATGTGGTTGACTCATTTAAAGTCAAGCAAAACAATCCAGGAAATTATTAATGCAGAGTTGAACATTAAAAATAATGCAGACCTCAACTTGAGTTGCTGGTACAATCCATCACACTAGACTGTGATAGCAACCATGTCAGTGTTTGAGACGAGCTGTCAAAAGGAATAGTCTCTCTCCTCATTTGAGTTAGCCTTACTGGGCTGGAGAACCCAGAAATACGGCTTGCGTTGTGAGGAGAGGAAAAGAGGAAGAAAGCATGCGTGTAAAGACGAGAGATTAATATCCAGGCTTCTCCCCTCCTGACCACAGAGTGGGCATAAAGAGCTCGGCGCCTCATTGATGTCAACCCTAACTGTGCCTGTCCTGTAGTTTTCAGTTTGGTTTGGACAGAACAGGCGGCCTGGCCTACAGGGGTTGGGAGGACAGGGCCCAGGGTTTCCCACATCACTCAAGGGCCTCTGATAGGCGGTCACACAGGCTGGTAATGACAGGGAGAGAGATTTAGTATTAAAGTCTCCTCTGCTGCCTCCTCTGCTCCTGTCTGACGTCAGGCTGTTAAATACGGGGATGAGAGCATGGCATGGCCCATGGGGACGGGAGTTAGACCTGTCTTAAGTATACATCTTTGTGTGAGAGAAGCTTGGCTAGGTTCCACAGAGTTGCTAAGGACTTAAGCTGTACACAGTATGGGGGGAATTTGGGATTAAAGTCAATCATTAGAGAGATCCACATATTCTATAAATATAAATTGTGTTAGGTAAATTGTGATAGGATTGAAGGAGTGCTTTTCATATAGTAACATAATTCATTTTAAGTTTTGTTATTTAGTGGGTGGACTCGGGGTTAGAAATTCAATATTGTAGGCCAAGACTATCATTTCAGCTATTCTTCATAGTCATCTCTTCAGTTTTTAACCATTATCCTATATATAGTGCTTGCTGTATTTTTCATTACTGGTAGAGCATTATAACCTTTGGATTCATGAGTAATGAAGCTGGGAGAAAACCTTGATGGCAGAAGACTTGAAAATATAATAATACTCAAAAGACATCATTGTCTTTGCCAGTTTGCAACTCCACAGCCATAGATCCAATACCCAAGGCAACTAGCAGCTGATTGTTACACTTGCATCCTCAGATCATTGCACCATTGTGGCATTTTAAAAAAAGACTTTAGTCAAACAAGCCCCCTGACCTTGTCCAGCTAACATAAACTAATTAGGCTGGCTCTAAAAAGAATGACCTGTCATTGGATTAATCATCCTTTATAGATCTGGACTGTGCAATTCTACTCTGGTCAGCCCTCCCCGCTGGTACCTCATTATCTCACATTTTCAAAGGAGCAAATAGCATGAGGGGCCAAAGGGATGGAGAAACAGAGGAGGTGGTGAAGAACCTGTTTCCTCTCCTCTCACATTGGTCTAAGTAAGGAAATTTCAAGCGTGAAGCTTTGAGAGTGGTCAGTACCGCTCTGTCCAGCAGGCAGCACAGAGGGGGCCATTGTCCTGAATCACTTAGCACCAATTACAGCCCGTCAAAATAGTTTTTCTGCTGTGAGGCGACGTGTTAATGGGCCCGACGTTGGGTGTGAGGAGCGACCTTGTCCACACACACCAACCAAGGGTCAAGGGTTAATAGGTGCCCCTCTGATGTGGCGGATGAGATTTCGACAACCTTTAGCTTGCAAGGGAATGTCAGGATAAAGCCTGCAGAATGAGATACAATTAGGTGGAAATCTAGCCATCCTGAAAGGAGTTGCTCCATAGAAGCAGGATGGCTGCATTAGCTAGAAGCAGATGGGCAACTGGACGACAGCCAAACAGGTGCCATGGAGGGTCAAAACCCATGACAAATGCGAAAGAGAAACCAGGTGAGGACACAAACACTAGCCAGACTAGTCTAGCTAAACAAATTCTATCCTGGATGCAAAGAAGATTCATTTGTACTTGTGAAAAGGTCAGAGACCATCTAGTTTATTGTGACATTTCTTGTCTCAGTCTTAAACCCTTGCAGCTGAAGCCTAGTTCAATCAGAGGGCTAGGCCAGTAAGCCTGTAGACTTCCATCAGCCAAACTCGGATACTGTCTACTCTCCCATATGAGAAAGTAAACTTGGCATGGTTCTTCTCTGACTTACACTGTGTTTCCTGAGTTTAAGTAATCAGTGATTATCTGATGCAAGATGAAAAAAGTCCTGGCAAAATTCAATGTTCATAGCACCGAATTGTGCAATGTATGCTTGGTCTGGGCAGTTGAACAAAAACTCTGTTTTCACCCTAAGTGTGGGAACAAAACCAATGCCAGACTACCCATGATCCCTTAGAAGGCCTACAACACTCTGCCAGGGAGAGCTTGAGATTTTTTTTCCTAAAAAATACCCTACACCACACTGAGCAAATCCAACCACATGCAAGCCTGTGGGAACTAGCGGATAACATCCATCCACATATAAATACTCTCAAAATACTTTCTGGACCTTTAGGTCGACAGATCACCCCCACCCAATCCTCTTGGAAATGGTAGCAGTGATCTAGCCCCTAGCTTCATCTACTTAATACTGAAATGGAGGAGGTGGATGAACTCAGCCTCCGAATTGGATTTGTTTAATCTGCGTCAAGTTTGAAAATTGTGTGTAAACACAAGCATGTGCAGATGCTGGAAACACCACTGCTGGAAACATAAATGCTCATGGTTGACATTGGCAGAAAATCAGAAGAGTAGAAGAGGCCTGGAGAACTTCCATTGTTAATGGAGGCTCAAGGGCTACTTATCTGGTGCACAAATTAGTACATTAAATTGGTATGATGGACATTTGGTGACTCTGTAACAAATCTCATAATCTTTACATCAAATTCTACTTTGGAGAATGATGTGGAAGTAGAATAGAACAAAACACAAACATCATTAAGAGGTCATGTGTTTTAGTTAAGCAAACCTTTGTCAGACACTAATTTACTTAATGTATTTATTTCTCCTCCATGTTAAGTCACAAATCATTGGCAACCAACCTAATATCTTTTGCCTTGTTTTCCTCTGAGATAAGTAAGAATATGATAAATCACATCAGTGTAGCAAATAACAGCAAATACTGCACCACTTCAAGCCCAACTCATTAGGGAGTGCATTTTGAGAGGGGTGTGGGGCCATGAAGGTCACTATAGGTTAATTCCATTCTCAATGCCTCCTTGAAACAGCATGACAGCATGTCTCCTTTTCTCAGAGATTGGATGGGTCCTTGGCCATCAGATTGGCCTGATGACAGCATGTGGAAGATTAAGTCTCTTGCTCTCAGAGATACATTTTCCTCTTCCTGCATGTGTTTTGTGTTCATTATGTTGAGGATTTGCACATTGAGTATACAATGCATGTGTTTATCATAAATTAAATGTATTCAACATAGTAATGTTGTAACTGCTTAAGTATTTGTGGTACTGTGTTAGTCAGAACAAAGGCAATTCCACTAAGCCAAGTTCTAAACCTAATTTGGATGTTTTGACAGTTTAACTGTTGTATGTGATTTGTTATGTCCGATGTCTGGCTGGGCTGATAAGTGATTGTGCTGGCCTTGTTCCTGCTGTTGTCTTTTATTGTTTTCATCAGCATTAGCTACTGCTTTATGACTTATCCGAGTACTGCACCTTGATCTTGAAGGTATCAAAGAGAGCAAAGGGGGTGAATGAAAGAAAAGCAGAAGATATGAGTGAGACAAAAGAATGACCACAGTGTTGTGAAGACATAACAGCTAAAAAAGAAAGAATGTAAAAAAGAGAGAGAGAATTTGAGGTGGAATGAAAAATAAGAATGAAAGGAGGAGAAAAGAAAACAAGGACAGGTGAGAAAGCGTGAGATGAGGGCCATTCATAAGCAGACTTCTCCAAGGGATCTTTGGCCAGCACACCTGCTACTATTCACTTCAGAGGAAATAGACACTCTGTGGAAGAGAGGCTCTTGGCCTCGGGACAAAACCGCTGCAGTGCCAAATTAGAAACAGGAAGGACTGTGGTTAAGACTCAGATTAAAAACGCACTCCCCACATGGACTCAATATACTGCAGCCCTGATCCCACTCTGGAAACCCAAAACCCAACAGCACTATTTTATGTCCCAGTCAACAGAACGCCCGCTGTTTGCACAGTGACAGTACTCAGATTCAGTCAACCCCTGAATGTTGGTAAACTGTGGCTCTCTAAATGCTGCCCATTCTAATGAGGAAAATACATTTTTAAGTATACTTAATCAATTTCTGTCATCATGACTGTAATAACAGTGCATCACAACTGCATTTTCCCCCAAGACAGCTTTGTTGTAAACAGGCATCAGGCATGTATGAGTCCTGTTATGAGAAAATTATGTGGATTTCAGAAAATCAGATTGGACTTGAGTCTTTCTTTTCTCCTTCACTGGCCTCTCTCTGGTCTGTACCATCTATCAGCATCAGAGCCAGATGGATGTGATGCACACATCAAAATAGAGGACATATTGCTTACTTTCCCACAGATTACGATTACAGCAGCTAATGTTGTCAATGGGCTGCTAGCAAAAACTAATAATATAAAACCCATTCTATTAAGGAGTGAAAACACCAAAAGGTCTATAAATGCACCAGAAAAAGAAAATTGATATATGGCTATTGCCTTCCTGTTGTGACCCTTGACCTTTAACGGGTTTCACCTCTGCTGACTGGACCTGTAAGGCATTTCCTGTACATACTCATTCAATCTGAGGGAGAAAGGAGCAAAAAAAATGATGGTTTGGTTAAAAAAATAATTTCTTATGGCCCAGGATAAAGGGAAAAAAGTATGCACCCATTCTCATACAATGTTTCCATTTACTCATGGGTCTGTCCAAGTAGTGTGTTCCCCTCAATCTATCATTTTCATTGCGGTCACCAATGGTTAAAAAAAAAAAAAACTACCTTAATTATTCCTACAGATATTGAGGACATGTAGAGGTTGTCACTCCTCACTGGAAAACAGCACTCCTCCTTTCTCATAAAGGTCAGGTTTTCATTACATGAAGCTCAGTAAGGATTGAAAGTAAGATTCCTGACAAGTAATTGAATGTGCAGACACAAGGAGGCAACAAAAGGATATATTTGCATCTTTTTGAGGAAGCAAAGGAGAAAAAAGAGATCATAATAATCCAGCTATAGGGATGAGTATGTATTTCGTCACCACTGTCCTCTTCCTCCTCTGCCTGTTTGATGTGCCTTTCTTCTTTGCAGTCTTTGATTCACAGAAGAGGTCACCACAACATCTATGAAGGACCACATTCACTGCACTTGCACTGAATGATGTCTGTGCCAGGCGTGTTGATTGATGTACACACTCATAAACAAACACACATGCATATGTGCATTATGCCAGATGGCAAGTATGTTCAGTGGTGCGACTCCAAGAGGAAAACCTGCCATGACATCACCCAGAAGAGTGCAGGTGCAGGGCTGGGACAGGAAGTGAGTCACAGGAAGCTTGGTGAGGCAGACTTACCATTGCCACTGACAGGCTGTGGGAGAGCAGGGTGAAGGAGTGTGTTACACCCCGTCGCAGAGCTGGCTGGGACCCTCAGGTTGTGGACCTGCACTTTACATAAACAGACTTTTCTCTTCTCCCTATGCAATAATGTTGATGAAGACTCTTTTGAAAGTGCTGCTTATGGAAGACTATTTTTCCCCACACTTTCCAACACCCATGCAGGAAATGTATTGTGCATTTCTGTTCTTTAGTTATACAGAGCAAACATTTATGTATGCTGCAACTAATCAGTAGGTTTAAATTGGGCATTCTTTTATAATTTTTCTGTACTTTGTACAGTGTATACCTACCACATTATACAAAACAGCAAATGAGATTCTAAGCATGTGGTCACAGACTTTTGTTTGAGATTGTTTACATGTTGGATATCAAGTGTTGGTCAGTAATACACGTGAACATTTTCCAACCTGCACTGCTCCAGCATTGAGACGAGTGACAGATGTATTGTAATATGATTGATAGATGGATGGATGAACAAACAGACAGATGGTGTGTGTCCCCTTGACAATGGCACATCAGTTCTTTACACAAAGCTTATTACGTTAATGAGAAAAGTATGGGGAATGATTTTGTCCCATACCACCCAGGGATGGAGGGCCTGTTTTCCCTGGTGCACTTCATCTGGAAGCAGCCTCCTGGTAATCTGCTCTAAGTACAAAAGGTTCAGTACCAGCTTGTTTTCATAGACCACCAAGTGAGACCCTGAACTGCATCACAGGTCTGTGTTCATATCTGAAAACCAACTGATGTTTGAAAGAGTGGGTTGTGTACCACTTCTGGAGCATCCCAAAGTTGTGCTACCTATACTTGTGACAAGGATATATACTGTGTGCATTAAAAATTAGTCAACCTAACAAATGGAGACTTTTTCTGTAATTAAAAGTCTATATATTATATGTATATTTTATACTTTGAGGACCTAAATGAGCTAGGTGAGATACACTGTAAGCATGCCACCAGACTACTGCAGTAGGATCAACTTACAGAGAGAAAAAAAAGTATACAATTATATTCACACCTATGGCCAATTAAGTGTCCCCAATTAACCTGATTCCAACCCAACACCCCTTTAAACTGTTAGTGAAACATGTAAACTCCATACAGAGTTCTAAATTGAGATTTGAACCAAGAACCCTTTCTTGTTGTGAGGCAAGAAGTGCTAATTACGCCACACTTATGCTGTCCTATAATAAAATGTATGATTAAGTAAACTGTAAAAACACAGTTTTAAGTAATTTATGCAGTACATCATCTATCATGAAGGAAAAATAAATATTTCTGTTTGTGTTATATTTCAGCTACTATTTGTCAGACAAAAAAAAAAAGAAGGGCTTCTTTATCACTGCCAGTTCCATTATGATATGAAGTTGTATGAGTAGTAATGGATGAGATTTATTGTGTCAGAGATTGACATTTATTTAACACGGATGCTGGGGGGACGTCATGTAGCTCTCTTTGATTGATCTCTTCACTTCCTGCTACAAAGATGGAGGCTGCTCCCGTAACCACAGCCCCTTTCAAGCGTATGGTGTAGAAGACGCCCTTCGGCAATGTTCCAGGATCAGTTTGGTACACCCTTCCCCCAAACCTAACTGTAACCATCAGAGGAATAAATGTGACACTGACCTTAGATCAGTGTCTGGAGGCAAATCCATCCTCAAGCCTATTTTAGAAAGCCCATATGTTGTCCACATGGAATCTCCTTCCTGTATCCTCTGTGGAAACGTGTTAATCCACAAAGTGCAAGGTACACATCCTGAAATCTGTTACTATTTGAACACAGAATAACTTTTAATATAAATAATATAATTTTCTCACTGCATTTCATATTATTTATGGTAATTGAAACAGTGAGAGGAGAGGGGATGGTGAGGGAACATTGGCCAAATATCCAGATAAATACGATCTATCTGGATATTGTCCATTGATAAAAACTGTTTGGCTCAAGTTCATGTCCATCTTCTAAGATTTCATTGACTTGTACTTGAGAGTATCATAATAGCAGACAGCCTGCTAACTCTGCTGTGAATTTAAGGCTGTGTAATGGTCTCCTCCATTGAGGCTGAGCCAGAGGTAATGATTTCAGCATGTCACTCCACACCAGCTCCACTATGATTGCATGGATTATTAGTTCTTTCAGTAATAGCAGAACATATTTGAAACCAAGTTAGTAATTGTTTTTAGTATTGTCCCTACATGTCTTTTGTAATTTGAATGTACAAATTTTCAAAAAGTCACAATGAGTGAATATTTGTCAGATGTATGCTGTAATTCATATGTCTATGTACGTGCAGACATAAGCACTTGGAAGAATGGCCAGCTAAAAGTACTATCGACTTTGCAGTCATTCTGGAAAAGATATTTCCATATTTGCTCTACTCCTGAATCTGTGGACGCCCGTCTGTTTGATGTGTTCAGAGCTGCAGCACAGATGCCACAGTCATAGCTATGCTGGACGTCATCTCACTGGCTGTTCTCGGAATACAGAAAAAAACATCATGTGCACCACCTCTAAAATTAGTGTGTGCCGCACATGAAGGAGAAAAGCTCTAAAGTTAGAAAAGTGGCCCCTGTTCCTCTCAATTTTTCTATATTTCATGTCCCACCTTGGCACAGAACAAGTTGAGATCTCCCATAGTGACTGTGTCTTTTGTTTCATCAAAGATTCACGGAATGCCACATATTTTCCAATTCTGGGCCAGCCAGAAATCTGGAATTTTGATTTTACAACCCTTATGATTTGGGTTGTTTGGAACTGCAGATAGTCTTGCGTGGTTTTCAGCACACCAAACAAAACAAATGTGCCTTGCCACGCTAGTAGGTCCCAGCTTCCAGTGTTATCCTCATCAGTTGTGCGGCTGCTCTGTTGTGTGTTTGTGCATAAACAAAGGCAGAGAAGGACACCTTTAAATGATTTACCAGATGTTCATGGGGAAGGAAGGGGAAATCTGTTCTCAGAGAGTGACTTTGCAGAGGTTTGTGTAGCAGGTGAAGATAATTTAAAAAACATATCCCTCAATTAGACTTTTATAACTACACCTTTGAGCACACTGTCACACGTAGACTAAATTTTTGAAGTTTTGAAAATTTCAAGTGTTTCATGACTTCAAAATGTGGTTGTTGTTTTTTTGGCCCATTTTGTACTCAAGTTGGATATACACAATGGATCCTGAAATACAAACATGCTCTCATTCCCAACCAGTGGTTGACCACACTTGAAGCCAATAGTCTGTGCTGACGTGATGAGCCTGGAAGTCAGTCAGTAATGGTGGACATAATAGGTCCTTATTACTTTGACCCCTGACCCTTGTTCTAAGGAGAAATTTAGGAGTGGTCCCCGAGGAGCTGTCTGATAATAATGTGACTCTAAAAAAAGAAAACCCGACATTTCTGAGGAACACTGGCCAACTCAGTTCAACTGGGATGAGGTGCAGGAGGGGCATTTCAACAGAGCTACCCATGTGTCACCCTCCCTGCCAGCAGTATTTCCACCCAACGCATGAAAGGTTTATGGACTGGAACTATAAAGGAAAACCACTAAATCTCACACTTTTTAATGCAAAAATATCCCCCATCACTTTAATAAAACTCTTGGCAGACATTTTTGGGGTTATGTTTTTTTATTGTGGATTTTATCAAATGTTAATTAGGTGTGCCAGGAGTGACTTCCTCTTGAAGTCCATTAAAATGGTATTGCTACTGACAAAAGTATGTGCAGCCCATGTGAGAGGCTGTGGTATAGTGGGATCCACAGAAGAGAAATGGACACCAGATGGGGGAGGGGGGGGGAATGGGGGGTGCAAGGTAGAATAAAATAACACATGCATAAGATTGAAAATGAAAATGAACTGTGGTAGGAGAGGAGGAGGTGCATCTGTGTGTGCGTGTTTGTTTTTTCTTTTTTTTGGGAGAGTATACAATAATTGGATAGTTGCATCATCTCAAGTAAACCATTGCTGTACACCCTTGGCGGATAAGAATGAGTAAACAGACATCACCTCAGGTGCATGAAAAAATTGGGACATTTCAGTGATTTTACTGCCAGTGAATAAAGTCTCATGGCTCCCTCTCAATGTTTTGATTTACATTTCCTATATAAGTAACAAGCACATCTTTGTTCAGTGCACATTTGTTTTTGAAGAGAAAAAGCCCACCAGGAAACCCTTGAATAGATGATTGAAAAAACAACCATGTTGGTTTTCCATGCAAGCGTATGCATGTGTCTGAGATTGAAAACCAACATTCCACGGTCCCAATGCGCTCACATAAAAAACATTCTATTTAGAGCATTTTGAGCTGCCTTGTGATCCCTCCAAACTCTTTCTAATGCAAACACAGCAGAAAATGCACTCAGTTGAAGTCTGCATGTCTCCCTCTGTTTCTCTTCTCCCTTTCATTATCTCATCTGCTAGTGTGACTATTTTATAAAATGTCATTTGTGTTATCAACAGTAGTTTTAATCAGCTCAGGTTTGATTGATCTGTTGTATTGTTTCCAATAAAAATATTGTATAATAAGATATTGACTCAGGTGTTCATACTTTGAATTGTCTTATTGCAACATTTGGTATGTTTGTATTTGCCAGTCAGCCATCCATCCCTACTGTCTTATTGAATAATACATGACTGTTGAGCTGTTTTTGGTGTCAGTGTGTGGTAAAGTGTCTTTTGCACTTCATTATCTGCAGCCCCTGAGTCGTTTTATGACATATACCTGGACTTTTCTTCCCTTCAAGGCTAAAACACATCAATGCCTTATGACTCACTGACGATAAAGGAAGGCAGCCAAACTGTGAAGTGGGGCAGAATTTGTCTGAGCGTGTGCAGTGTGTGGACAGGTGCAGGTGTGTGTTTGTTTGTCTTTAATAATTAAAGTGCCAGTGGGTTGTGTTCTTGCTGAAAGCCTGTTGTCTGTCTGGCATAGTTTGCAATTTTTCGTTCTCAAGTCTCATGAAAAATAAACCAGGTGCTCTGTCAGACCTTCTTCAGCAGTGCTGCAGATTCACTTTTAAAGAAAAATCTGTAATGTTGTTTAGGAACTTAAAAAATAAGCAAGCCTTTGGAAGTGCCTGCATGGATCTTTGCAGTGACATGAAATGCAGGAAACATGCTCTGGTGTTTTTCTAATCCTCCCATGGGAGTCTATCACTTTTGTGGGCTTATAACTTGTCACTCCAGTCCCATGACCCTACACCCTTTCACAGTTCATTACATCAGTGGCCCCTTGACCTAGCTCTGTCACTTTCCTCTCTACACTTAGATTGTTGTTGGTTTCCAATTACATTTACCAAACGTGTTTAATGCTTCAATTGCAGTCAGTGTAGTGTGAGCTTCTTGGCATGTATTTAATTTTTGCAGCTAATTTCTGTCAGAACTTTGTCATTCATGTCAGCCATGCATGTTGGACCCTCAACAAGGAGTGATTCAGTGTAGCTGATATTGGAAAATTGGAATGACCATGTTTTTTTCATGATAAATACACATTTATTTACAAATAAAGTGGTTATAATAGAAATAAATACAAAATAAAAATCTGAGCATTATACTTCATGTGGTATTGCACCCATTTCGAAATGTACAACAGAAATACATTTTCAAAACCAGTAAAGGAATATTCCTCTGATTAAAATATTTATTTTTCCCAACTTTATGTAGACATAAATATATTCATATATAGTTTTTTCTTCTTCCACAATAGCTCTGTTTGTCTATCTTTTATATAAATAGAAGTCTTCATTGGGAAACCGGGTGTACATGACAACCTTTCAGTCTTTTTTCCCACTGTCTTTCTGTCAGTACCACTGTTGCTCACCGGCAGCCACAACCCTCCACCACCATGTCCTGGTAGTTTTTCAGGATGACCTTCTCGTATTCATCCAAGTAGAGCAGGGAGATGGGGCTGAGGTCAGTGGGCACACAACAGGCTCTGGGGATGTTTGAGTTGACTGAGTTGACCAGCGTTTGCACAATGGCATGATTGGTAGAATTTAGGTGGTCTGTTAGAGGGAACGGACATTCACCATGGCAATAAAAGGCGTGGTAACCAGGGGGAGCCACTATCCACTCATTCCACCCTACATCACTGAAATCCACATACAAGGCATGCCTCTTGCAGTTTGCCTTGTGTTGGTGCTTTCTGCGCTGTTTGCGGAGAGTTGCTTGTCGTTTTTCTCGTGTATGGAGTACTGAGTCCCCACGGCCATCATGGCCGTATGTCACCAGCAAGGGCCGAGCCTGAGGCCAAGAGTCCTGGTCCTGGTGCAGGGACCGGCTCACCCTGACATGTCTACTTTGCCTCTGGGTATGCTCCTCATTCTCCTCCCCTTCCTCTGGGTGAAGTACCTCAACCATGAAGCCGTGGTTGTGGCCTTTGCCGGATGTCCACTGAGATATAGCAGGGCTGACATCAAAGCTCTCCCAGCGGCTTAAAGAGTCGTGCACTAGCCGAGTGTCCAGCAGACGTACCAGAGGTTCCCTACCATGACTGGCAGGAACTCCGAAAAGCTCATAAATGTTGATTCGGTGGAAGCCACCAACATGACCACTATCATGAGTGCTGTTGTTTGTGGAGCTGTTGTTAGGGGTTGCAGCTCCCATGACCTGATCCCTGTAGACACGTAGCTCTGCAGAGGTGATTAGCTCCTCGTCAGGGATTGAAGTAAGGTTAAAGTAGAACTGCTGGGTTGTTTTGCCTTTCAGGCTGGTCAAGGCCTCCATTGACTCTACAAATAAGGAGAGAGAGAGAGAAACAAATATAGTGTAAGATAATAGGAGTGTGAAATGAATGCCAAGGATGAAACAAGGAATTTATGCACGATACAGGAATGGGAACCATAATCTACGATTAAAGCCTAGTTGGTTTCATGGGTCCTCTGTGAATATGGGGAAGATTGGAGAGTATGAAAGGATGGTTCCTCACATGGTGTTTTTGCTCCCTCTCAGTCACACACACACACACAGTTTGCTGACTTTTTCAATGCAGTCAGCCAAGCTGCCACGTGGTTATAGTGAGTGGGTGTGGGCCATTGTCATGCACACTTTACACATACAGTATATTGACTAAGTAATACCATCATTAGAGTCCTGCTCATAAATCTGTGTGGTTAAATGTCAGAAGATAAAAGCAGTACACTTCCATCTATTGATAAGATCAAACATGCCTGATTTGACTTAGATGCTACATACAATTTCCATCAGTGTGTATGAAAATACAGACCCTCTACCATATATTAAATCCGTATGAGTATAATGGATTTTAGTTTAAGATGTATTAAATAAATGCTGACATACAGTTAAATGGCAACTGTTGCATTAACCTTTAGAGGAATTGCCTGCTCTGAAATATCACTGGTCAGTTGTTAAAAGCTGTTATTAAGAGAAAACATAGTATGCTACTAATGTCAAAGCTCTGGAGAAAATCCATAAACTACAGAGGGAAAGGAAAGTGCACACTATGTGGTATTAACATTTTGAAATTTCAGCAGGAAATGCTATTTTTCCTAAAACTACATCTAAGTCATTTGTCCTGATTGTGCTGTGAATGACAGAAATCTAAAGCTGCAATTTGTGTTACTCCAGCCCCTCTTTGAACTCTTGCTTTATGGAGATCATAGATGATGTACCACAGACACACTTTTAATCTTTTTGGTGTGGTAAAATAAACACAAACTTTGAACTCTGTGTTTTTTCAAAGGGAGCATTTAGGAAATTCCACCATCTCACCCTAAACCTCTCTCCAGAGGCACAAAAGACCTCAATTAGACCTATCACTCCTTATTTGGTGTGGGAAAGCCCCCTGTCTCTCATTCCCTCTCTTCTGTCCCCAATCCCCTTTTTCTTTTCCTCCCCGTCTCCCAAATCTCCTTCTCCCTCTGTTCCCTCAGCCCCAAATCCTCTTTTCATTTTATCTCCTCTTTCACTCTTTCTGTGTCTTTCTGCAAGAGCACTCTGTCTCTCTCTCTCTCTCTTTCTCTGTCTGTCTGTCTGTCTCTGTCTGTCTCTCCCTCCATGGAAGAAGGACTGTGTGAACAAGTTTAGGCTTGACAAAAACGTGTGAACCACAGATATGAGTGTATCAACATTCCTAATTTCTTTTTGCACTCCATGCCAAAACAAAAGATAAAGGCTAATGTTAGGTCATTCATCACAGACCTGTTTTCTGGCAGACACTTCCTGTGTAATAGTGGAAATGTTCTATTTGGCATGAAAACCATAATTTTTGAAAACTGATAGCAGTGAAACTAATTATATGAGTGAAATTAATATCAGCAGGCTGATGTGATGACTGATTAAAGCTGTTTGCATTGATGTACTGAACTTACATCTGTAGATACATGCTTAGAGTAGCCAATAATTTCACATCTCTTCACAAAGATTAACTGTTCCGCAGCTCTGTTAATGTAAGATGAAAGAGGCTGGGAAATGCATGCAAACACAGACTGAACACATCTGTGATGGCTAGTGATGTCAAGGTGTGTGCTGGCTGTGTGCAGAGGTTTCCAGAAGTTGGCAGGAGCAGTCACTCAGCCTGACTGCCTGTGCCAGCCTTGTTTGTAGTGTGTCAGTGTAGCCACTGGGTGTCATTGCACTCGGCCTCTGGAGAGCACCCAAGCAACTACTCAGCCACCCCTCTGACTCACCCCGATGGAAACTTCCCCACTCAAACACTTAAGACTCTGTATAAGAACTTTGTATAGAGCCCCTATGGACTCACTAACTTGTATGTTGTAAAAATGAGGCTGAAGGAAATTGAATGGTTGATACAGTTGGGATATGTTTAACAGTAATACTTTTAATCCTTTTTGATTGTATATAAATAATTCAAATTTTATGAATGGTTGCACTGCTCTGTTGCTTTAGTAATACAACTTCATTTAAATTAAAGGATTAGTTGTATTTAAATGCCACCTGTTAAGATTATTTAAGGCAGTTTTAAATAACCTACTTCTCTACAGATGAGAAATAGCCTCTTGGCAAACTATGGTACATTTACAACAGTGTTTATTAATGTGCACTGTCCCAAATAAACGACATTGTATAAACTCATATTGTAGGACTGTTGAATTGATGCACTTTACTCGGGTCCTGTGAACTCTTTGTGTGACCCTTGTTCAGCTGGGCTGCATATGTTGCTTTGGACTTAAAATGTAATTTAAGTGAGACTCTGAATTCAAAAAATCTGTGGCTATCCAACATATAACCTAAATAGCAATTATTGGAAAGTGTGCAGAGAGGAGTGATTTGGAAAGAATAAGGGGCACAACCCCTCCTCCAAGGACTAATTTCAGTCCTGTTAAAATGAGACAAACTTCAGTCTGACACGATGACTTTGTCATAATGTGTGTTGGTATAATGTCATGTCGTGTGTTACTGAAGTAACGCGGTGATGACTATCACCTGCACAAATGCCACACTGCCCTTTATCCTGCTCCTGTGGTGCGTGTCTGGAAAAACTGTTTTCAGAGCCCACGCAAACACCATCAATTATTAAGAAACAAATTACCCCAGGGATACCACCGCTCCTTGATGTTCCTGAAGCCTGTGACAGCTTGGTTAAAGCTTGCACAATTCATTTGAGAGTTGATTCTAATTAAGTTAAGGCTAATTGTTCAGATGCATGTCAGTAAATCCTGTCAGTGACTTTGAGACTACTAATGAGGAAACTTATTTAAGAGTTACAAATAACTTGGACGCGTGTCACCTGTACATGACTAACCGTACATAAAACAGTAAGGACTGAAGTTGAGTCTTGAGGCACTGAGTCACATTTAAATATAGGTTTGGGTTGTCTGAGAGAACCGATGAGCTCCCCGGCTGACAGGTAAAGGTATGTCACTAATACATACCTTCATGGTGAAAGCTTCTAATCGTGTTGGCCTTGCTGGCGGCTCTTTCTGCGTGTTTCCCCATGCTCCTGGGTCGTTTAGTGCTGTGGTCTCCGTTTGCTGAGTGCATGCGGTAAAGGTCCACCATGTAGTGTGGCACCACGGCTTCCTTGCTTGGTGTCGGTCTGCGCCTCAGTCCAAACATATTGAGAAGGCGAAGCTCAAACTCGTTGAGGAAGCTCTCCGACTGCTCCGGACTCTGCTTCCCGGATTCACTGTATTTCCTCCGGCCCACCTCGGGGATAAGTCCCGCAGCACCTTCCAGCAACACCTGAGCGAGCAGCAGTACCATGAGAGAGCGGACCACGGCGACCATGATCAGTCAGTCCCTGTGGAGAAAGTTGATGTCTGTCAGTACACTGGCACTAAAGTACTGACATGAAGTAGATGCAGCAGGGGCTTTACTGCAGCATTGCCCAAACAGTGTGTGATCCCTCCATACAGTAGGAATGATTGAGGGAGAACAGGTTAAAAAGGGAAGACACCTCTTCACTTTGAAGTGAAACAAAAAAGGTTGGCTATGAGTTTCAAGCCCCTCGGCTATATAGCGTGTCTGAGTGAAATAGGAGATTGATCTTAACATGAGCAGAAACATGAAAATATCAAGGTGAATAAGCTATGAAAGAGTTGAACAGAAATTGGGTGAAGACAAATTAAAGACAGCTGTGAAAACTTCACGTTTTTTCTGCAGACCAGAAAAAACGTGAAGTTGTGAAATTATATGAAACAAAGAGAAAATCAAGTCTGCATAGTTCCAAAGATCACAATACGCATGAAAGAATGTAATGAGAAAAGAGCTAGAATATAGAGCAGCAGGAAAGGCACACAGACGGTGCTGCAAGACTGTATTTGCAGAGGCTTTGACGGTCATGTATAATCATAAGGGATAGAGTTACTTCAAGAGGCTCGCAGGTGTTAGATCTGACGTGCGTACCAGGGCCAGATGGCCAGACCCGGGACAGAAACATCAAAAACTTTGTATCATCTGAGCAACACAGTCTCAAAATGAACAGCTTTAAGTCTGCTTCGTTTTTGCTTTTCACAGTGTTTTTTCCCTCGCTTAAAATGAGAACGCTTTAACTTTTACGCAAACAAACAATAAACTACAAAGTGGGAGAACTGGAGATTCGCAGCGATTAAATCACAGTTTATACATCAAGCACCTTCTTTTACACCTGATGACATTAGGATAGTAATTATTTCCTCGGGGATAGCTCCATAACTTTAATCAAACTATCATGTCGCCTTATTATACCTGACGAGGAAGCGCTGTGTCTGGTCGTCGTTCCACCTTTGGGCTCCGATAAATTCCACATTAATTCGTGTTTAATCCACGCTGCTTCTTCTTGGGGGACCAGGGACAGTCCAAGCTCCTCGCCGATCGCCTCTCGCACATATTCTCACCAGCTGCAGTTCGGGTTAGAGATCTTGGTCAGCACGGAAAAGAAAAAAAATATGTTAAGTTTATGAGGAAGCAGGCTCGTGAAGGCAGGACCGATCTAAGTATAAAGCATCTTGACTGGACATCTTCAAACGAGAACAGTTCTCTTGGACAAAAGTTGAGCGGCGCTGGCTTAATTTCTGGAGAGAAAGGCGCACTGGCACTGTCGCTCCTCCGATTCGGGGAGCGCGTCAGCTCTCCTCCTTGCGCCACAGTGTAGTGGTTCAATTGATTGGTGCTTTCTCTTCCCCCAGCGACTCTTTTTGTCCTACAGTGATGTCACCAAGGGGCTGTCAATCATTCGTCTACTATAAAACACCTCCTGCGGTCCACTAACCCGGAGGCTGCAGAAATTTTCACTTCGAAATGAGCGCATAATTTTGATATTCAGTATAACTAAACAATTTCTGCTTTATATACAGCAAAGTCCAATTATTTTGACCTCAACAAACATTTAAGAATCATAAGTTATGGGGAAAAACACTCAATATCTGCACATACACAGGAAATTCAAACCATACAAATAGTTAAGTCAGTTGAAACAGTTGAAACCATACTATTGCTTTTAGTTGTGTGTTTTTCTACATATAGAAATAGCAATCCCTGTTTGCTTTATGTTTTAAAATAACTTGCTACAGTCCCTTTTTAAATATGATATTCCTGTGTATATGACCACACAGAGCGAAAAACATGTTAACCCATATGCTTTTCTTATAATTAACCAAGTGATATGTTAATAGCAGGATCAAACACGTTAAAGTGTTTGGAATAAAGATAATACATAATGACATCACTGTGTGTTGTTTTTGTGGTTTTATTTCAGACTGTGCAGAGGAACATCACATCCTCCTGTTGAAATTTACTGTATGTGTGTGTGTGTGTATGTGTGTGAAAGAGAGACATCAAAGTTGATTTATCCACACTTCCTCCTGGCTGACTTCTTTTCATTTCATTCCAATTCACAGCATTTTATCAATATTCAGTATCAGTGGCAGATTTTGGCAGCATTTATTGGTGTCATATATCTACAAAACTGTGTGTGAGGAAAGGCGAGGAACTGTCAACAGAAACCTCATCATTTTCCTGGGGAGGCAATATTCATTTCTCTTACTGTGATAACACTCCACTCTTTGAAATTTTTGTTATCAAGTCACATAATCGTGTCTTAAAGAAGCTGCTCGGTCACTTAGTAATGTGTGTGTCTCATCTTTCATATTTTTTTAAAGGGTAATAAAATATTTTACATTTACTATGATGACAGATTTATCCAAGCTTGGGAGAGTCCCTGCTGCATTTGTACTGTACAAACTCACAGTGCCACAGAGGGCGAGAGAAACTTGTTGTGCTGTGCTGTGTTGTTTTTAGCCTGTGGGGTGTATTCAAAAGCATTAATAGTTGGGTCATCTCCATAAGAAAAGCACCCTCTGATTCCCTCTAGTGACTTCCATTAGGTGATGATGGGTTAGGGTTCGGGGCAGGCGGCTGTGTTTTGGGCAAAGCACAGGGGCTGTTTTCTTTGCAGAGATGGCAATAGATTAAATCCCACAGAGATCACAAGATATCTTTGTTTCCTTTCAGGGCAATAACATTTTATGAGGGATAATCCCAGATCATCCACTTAGCAATTAAAATACAGAGAGGCCCAAAGGTGCATGCCATTACTCGACTGGCAGTGTGAACTGTTTCTTGACCTTCCCTTCTCTGGATCCCTGCACATTTGATTGTTTACAGATATAGTGACTGTTGTTAATTTTGCTCACCATATTGTTTTTGCTTAATTAATATTTAACATCAATTTAATGTGATGTCTTCCATCTAATCTATAGCACTCCACCTTATGGAATCATGAATGTCCCCCCCAGATTCATAAAGTCAGGGTGTGGGAGAACATGTTAATTAAATCATACATGCTTAGATTTGTTCTATTGTCTTGTTAATCTGTTGGCAGTGATAGTTGAGTTTCTTCTGTTGCCAAAACACTCACTGAACCTAGTGCTCTAAACTCAAAGTTAGTTAAAAGCTGCTTGGTTTTTTGATGCTGTAGTTTGGGGTAAAGGCCCTCACACAGTTTGTACTGATATCTTTCATTACCTGAGTGAGAGGATTAGAAGGAGAAGGCCTTGTTTAATGCTTTCTCTTGTTTTTTCCACTGTATATACAGTATGAGTGTGATTTTAATGAGTGGGTATGGTGGGTTTTGAGTACATGCTTACTGTGTGTGTTGTGTCCCTTGGCACAGGTTGTGTCAGACTAGCACTGAGGAATGTGTCTAGCCAAGGCTGTTGAGGGACTTGATCAGTGATGGCTCGAATAGTTTGAGAAGATCATGCGGCTTTGATACTGTGTATATCATTGTTTTAAGCCAGATACATCATGCTTATCTAATCGCTCCCACTGATCCAATTATATGCTGATTGAAAGAACAACATCACAAAGCGAAACCCTGGCAGTGCAAGAGGACAGGTAGAGATATGCTATCTGAAACAGAAATGAACGACCTACTGAGGAGGGCTCTGACAGGTTAAAATGTGACACAGCCAGGCAGTGTCAACCCGGTGCGACCATCACTGTCACTGGCATCATTAATTTCTTGTAGCACTCATTTATTTTCTTGTGATAACAGTAAATAATTTTTGTGAATTTAGCGTAAAGCTCAAGGTCATAATTTTCAATAGGGCCAGAATACTGAAGAACCCCTCTGTCCACCAGGACAGTGGGCCACAGCTTATTGGAAGAGGAAACATTTTTCAAGTAAAAATGCTGTTTTGTTAAAACAAGCACAGACACTATATAGAGTTTCCTACTCTTACATTTCGCATCCACTCTCATTCTCTATACATCCATTTTAGTGAAACTTTATGGATGATGTTTCAAAGTTTTCCTTTCGCAATGTTTCTTCAAAAGCAAAATTTAGCTTTTTGATCGGCAAGAAAGTAAGTAAAACATAATTTGTATAACACATTTTTTTACTCAAGTTACAATGTGCTGAACAGCACCTGGTTATAAAACACAAAAAGCTTTACAAACAGATATACAAAATACAAATACAAACAGACCTACAAGGCACACACACTTTAAATCAATACAGATTATCAGAGATGTTAAAAAGTCAACCCATAGAAGTAAGTTGGAAGGTGTACACAGATGTAAGGCCCAGTAATGCTTTGAAAGTGTTGAGAAGAATCTGGAGATTGATTTGAAACTGTACAGGTAGCCAGTGTTCTGAGGCAAGAATATGTGGGATCCTCTACTAGTTCCTGTTATAATCTGGCCGTGGCATTTTGAATGAACTATCGAAGAAGGGCCACATGACTGATGTAAGTTAAAAAACGTTACAGTAATCTAGATGAGAAACATGAAAAACAGTTAAGGAAGCAAGTGGTTGATTTTAGAAAGAAGCTGAGCTTAATATTTTGCTATCCCTTATTGATTCATTCAAAAACTTCAATGATCAACAGATGGGTTGAGAGAACATCTGAACATCCTCAAAACAGTTTAGCGTCGTTACCAGCTCAAACTGAAGCTCGTGGAAATCCTTTTGTGTAATGGTGAGGACTAATACGGCTATTGTTTCTGTTCTGTTGCCTGAGGCCTTAAAGTCAGAGCTCAGGAACGATAAAACTGACATTTCTTAGACCACTGAACCCTCTGTAATGAATCACCCTGCTTTGTCCTCTATGTATTTAATGTCAGACTTTCTCTTTTGTCTAACTAATGTAAGTTAGTGAAGACTAGCTTTTATATTATGAAACAGTCAAACTCTCACCTGTGTGAATCATCTGAAAGTCAGATTTCTCTGCTGCAACAGTCTATTCCATTCATCCTTCATGTTTGGAGAAATCATCTACAGTAATCAAAAGAATAAGATGCACTATCATGACCACTATTTGCCACTTTTGGTTCAGTTAATAGATGTATCTTTTTCCTGCTTGGAAACTCCCTTAGAGGAGAACAATGTGCAAACTTATGACAAAAGTATAATGAATCTACTTAGGGGGATGTTTGGGGTTATTTGAGGGAGATTAGTGTGTTCTATTTTTTAATTATGTACATGCTGAGAAATAGAAGAACACAGGTTATTGTCCCCTGGGTCCTGTACATGCTCTTTTCTTTGCATGCCACAGTATGTGCACTGTGTGTGTCCGTGTACACATGTTGTGTTGGTTGTAGATGGTGCGGCCTTCTCTTGTCATCACGTACATTCCAGGAGTCAGGGGGCAGACAAAGCCCTGAGATGACACTGCAGATCCAACTATTAGCCTTTCACCTGCTGTTAACAGCAACTTGGCGGGACACAGAGCATGCATTCCTCTGCCTCAAGCCAGCTGTAGTCCTAACATACAGTAACATGCCTACAGGGAGATAATCTTCAGAGATGTTTCTCAAAACCAGGGAACAATTTGTTGCTGTGACTTGCCTCTAATTCCACACTCAAGCGAAGTTGTCTTTTTAATTTGAAAACCAATAAAATCTTCATCAGTCCACATGTGTTTGACAGCAGAAGCACGACTGCTCGGTTGGTTGGTCCCAAAATGGAAACCCACCAAGGTCAGAGACGGCCAGCTTGAGAGCCAGAGTCAATATTTATGGATACCGAACATGTGGCACACTTCTCTACCCACTAATTTGAGCAACAAGTCCACCTCCAGATTATATGGGATCACAGAGATCACAAGAGAGGGTCTAAACCTTGCTTGCATGTTTCAAATATTAAGAAGTATGTTGAGCTTGGTTGCTGACAAGAGGCTGTGCGTAACTGGCACACTATTGATTTGTTTTTGTTTTAATTTTCAGTAGGGGACAAGGTAGCTTTGATCATACAGCAATGGTTGCTCCTTGATCCTGATATTGAGTTTGTAATCATCAAAATCATTAGTACATTATTATTATCAAGAAATTACTTTTGTTATGTTTTTGACAAAAACAAAAGAAGGAGAATCTCGTGTAGGCTTTAAAGTCCTCTATCACTCTGTCTCATATAAGAAAATGTACACACAGATTTATTCTGAAGCCAAAAGCATGTCCTTGTTGCTTGTTCTTCCATATAATGAACAATGTAAAACACTTTAATGCTTGTCTGTTAATCAGTAATAACACAATCTATAGCTCTTAAAATGACTTACAATGCAAATCGTATGAACACGTGCTATATACAGTGAACTACTGTAGTTGGGACAAGAGGCAATGACTTCCATTTTGGAGAGAAAGAGAGGTATAAATACAGGGATCTGCCCTTTGAATGCAGCTCCACTCATAAAGACACCACGCGTCACTCAATTATATGTCTGCCTGATTAGAAGGTTGGGCTACGTAAACAGCCAGCGTCAAGATTTACTTCTTACTGCTTAAGCACAAGCAGCTGTTTACAGGCCAGGGAAGGAAGGAAAACACTTAGCAAGTATCCATACATAAAAGAGAATTGTGGGCTGACACATTTCCAGTTAAGATGGTTTCAATTAATAGTTGTTTATGTAGACTGAATGTAGTATTTGACTGGAATAGGTAAATGCTTTTTGACTATCCACACTAATAATTCTTGGCTTTAAACATTGATATGCGAATGCAGCTAAATGAAGTTGCAATGTAAAATGAAACTTGATTAAATCTCTAAATGCAGGTTCATTATGACTGAAGTGTAGTCATCTTCATAGGCAAACACAGACTGACAACAGTTTAAACCACTCTTATATACTGTACATATGTTTATCTGCACTGTCAAGCCACTAGCAGATACTAGCAGACATATACACTAGTATCCAGTGTTCTTTACACATGAGATAAAACCATCATATGACATGGGTCTTATCTTTTGTCAAACACAGAGAAAGTTAGACAAAGCTGAGCATCTTATATCACACAGAGCAAGGCCAACATATCGCCATTTCACAAAGATATCAGCCTTGACATGACTCAAGAGTATTTCTTCTCTAGTGGTTATTTGTGAGGCAGCAGCCATGAAGTGAGAGAGATTCAGATTCAGCTGGGTGATTCAAGTCAGTTAACACTGTTTGAATCAATGGATAAGTAAATAAAAAAGAACATGACTAGTGCAGTTCAAGATAAATTCTGAAATTAACAGTTGGACTACTTTTTTCTCAAAAGACATGATGTTCTTTTTAACTGTCAAGATGCCATAATTTTGAGCATTAATGGTTTTTGATTCTACACTTGTATTTTGAGTGTATAATTTACCAAAAGAGATGCAAAACACAAAATAGGTTCTGGGACCAATTTAATTTGACTTTATGTAGCCATCACAATAATATCAGTAATGCTATCACATATTATTTTGGCCATGATAATAATGACAGTCTAATAATATTAAATGTTCCTAGTATCTTTGATTTTGTGACATTTAGTGGTGTATACAGCACCTCCTCCTCTGTGTCAGGTAAGGTAAAAATTAGGGCTAGTATTTATTTTGCCCATTCTAGGCTACTGTAGAAACTTAGCAGCACAACATGACCCATTCCTCACCATTAGCCATAATAAACTGTAATGACAAGATGATTTCCCTTTAGCTTATGGACTATTTTAGAGACTTGTTTATCTTCACTGTTTTGGTCCATTTCCACAGCTCACCTCAGTATCAGTTTCAGCCACAGCAGGCAAATATTTCAGAGGAAAAAAATCTCTCAATATGCTTTTTCATTGTACTTATAGTGTACTCACCTACTCTCTGTTCATGTCTTTGCATTGCCATTGTCTGTACTCTTACCATACTTTGCATTTAGCAAGCTTCAAAAACTTGCAAAATCTTGTGTTATCATGTTTTATTCTCCAAGCATTATATAGACTTTGAAGTGTTTAAGCCAAATTAAATAGGCCACTTTTGAAATGGAAAACAGGCAAATTGTTATTCATATATAGCATCTACTAACAAAAAAGTGTGGTTGGCAAAATATGTACTTATACATAAAACATATTAATTTCTGTTCTTATGGTTGCAAAATGCAAACACTGGCTTTCACACGATTGAAATTAGTCTGGCACAAACGCATTATATTCTTTCATTACATTATCACGATGTCGTGTCTGTTCTCCACCATACGGCCGGAGGGAGCAGAGCAGCAGGGGGAGAGGAGATCAGGCTCGTAGTTTATAGCAAGAACCTGATTGTACTCTGGCATTCACAGAATGACATTATAGCTGTGTGGTTTCATGATAATAATAATCTTCAGAGCAGCTGTATAAACATTTAACTGACATCCACTCCCTGGACATGCAGTATGTATCTTTAACTTCTACTAGGACCAGTCTGATGCAACTATTCATATCTCCGCCCATCTCTCTCGCTCTCTTTCTCTCTCTCTGTGCTTGAGATACATGATCCATGTAGGTATTTGCTATAAATGTCAGTGGAAAATAAATGACACATCATATTAAGCTTTCAACATCTGAAAAAAAAGGCACATTGTTTTACGAGGACAAGCTTATGATTTATAAGCTGCAACTGTTGTCTTGTTTCATTCACTCTGAAAAAGTGGGAAACAGTTTTCAAAAATAGGGACTCAACAGAGGCCAGTAAATTTAGAAAAACCCTTGCTGTGGGCCCTTCACAGTGTAGCCTATTTCCTGGTAACATTTGTCTTAATTCGTGGCAGTTTGTGTAAATATTTATGTCACTAAACTAACTGTTCTGTATACAGTAAGCCCCCCAATCTTCCCTGGAATGTGATTTAATTGGCGGTTTCCTCTGTTTATCCTGTTTCATAGTTATGGGTGAGCTTATTGTAATGAATAATCACGTAGGTAAAATGTGGCCTTAAATTAAATGTTCTCCATAAAGAAAATCAAATGAAGTTTAATACCCATTCCATGCCCCTTGTCTGTAATTCACACTCTGTCATCACATGCCAGATTACCATTATGTGTCATTTGTAATACAATAAACAGACTCCAGATGGCTCAGATTTTCTTGAATATACACAGAGCAACAGAAGCTAAGGGGAGCACTGCTATATTTTGGTGTGGAGTCACTATGCCTCAGTCGGCCAGGCCAGTTTTCTTTCAGCTGCAGGCCTATCATATGCTGAAAAACGCTCTTCTGCATTATCATGCGCAAGTCGTCAAAACATCAAGATCAGCCCCATTTTTCAAGTTTCAGTAGTTCAATGGCAGTGACTAGCCTAAAATGAAAAGAAAAGATCTAGGCACCAAGAACTAAGTTAAATAGAAAACATTTTTCAAGTGTGAGAATTTTGTTTAACTTAAAGCTTTATGCAGCAATAGGACTAAATTAAGCCATGAAAGTGGTTTCATACTCTTCTCATTGGTGCTCCACCTGCTGACATTTACTTTCTGACTCGACAAAGGCACCGTTTAAGCAAACTATGTGTTACATCATACTGTGATACATTATTAGGACAATATTGTACTGCTAGTTATAGTACTGTATAGTGCTATAATAAAAGGTAATGATGTAAGACAGACTGGTTGGTAAGGGGTTTATTCAGCAGCAGAATAAAACTTAACAGTGGTTTTAAAATGATGTAAGAGTAGCAAAGAGGAACTGAACAGAATGTTAAAAAATACATTTGAGGGAATTTCTACAGCATATGAAGGGATTCAGATGAGTCAACAATGTTGACACATCTGAAGTTCAAAAAAAGTTTCATTGTTTTTAAACATTTCTGTTCTACACTTTAATTTCAGAACCACAGAGGCATTAAATTATGCAAATTTGACAGCTGTTTTGTAATGTTTTAGTTGTAATGTGAGAGAAGGAGATGAGGACAATTATTAACAGAAGGTTAAGAACTGAAGCTTAGCGTGTGTTTTGTCAGTTAGAATAAGAGTGAATGATGAGGCTTGAGATAAAGCATAATCAGAGTTTTTTTGCAATTGTTCCTCCTTCATGTTTACATTTGTCCAGCTGGCAGGGCAGTGAGCTACATAAAAGTAGTTCCCTTGTTCCATACACATCTTTGACATTGTGCAGTTGTATAGCCAATCTAACCGGAAGGCAAGAAATTAAAAGTTTCTGATCTAGCAATTCATCTTGGCTCTTACCTTGTCACTGCACACTGTGCTTTTTATATCCGTATCAAAGAGTTTTACCACAACACCACAAATGTGAAGACGTGTGTGAAGGCTGGTTCATTTCCAAAGCACACCAAAAACATTTGCATGACATATTAAGGTGAGCTGTTGGCATATCTGAACACCTCACTTATGATGGCTCTCACATCCATCAGTGATTTATCTCTTTTTTTGGCTTCTCTGTCTTAAAACTAAGAGACAAGGAAAAAGACCGCTCATTTGTTTTGTGCATGGATCACCGAGAAACACTGGGCCTCCTGTCAGTGTGTTGAATTTTACCCCAGAATGAAACATTCTATTTTCCTAACCTGGTTAAGTAATCACATTACCTAAGACTCCATAAAGTGGAACAAACAGTAGCATATAACCCTGACTTCTTTTATGTGCCTTGAGTGACAGATTGGCATTCATCAAAGAGGCAAGCAAAGAAGTTATATAGTCATGTTACTTTGCTAAGAATATTAAATCGATCCTCATATGTAGAACATCTGGCGAAAAGCAATTTCCACCCAAGTGTTTTAGTATTTCCTCCTAATTAATTTCACATGTACATGACAACAGTGAGCAGCCTCCCAGAACCACGGCACAAAAGCCAGCTTTGTTTCACCATTAGAAAACTCATCTGTGGTTCCTGATATAAAAAGTTGTTGGTGCTTTGACGCTTGTAATCAGTGCCGAAAGCAGCATTTTTCTTTAAGAAAAGTAACATCTCGTGCCTCAGTGGCAAAGAGAGCCAGGGGATTTGGTCAATTGGGAACTTGTGGAGCAAGCTGAGCATGTTGGACAGAATTGCATGAAACAGGCAAAGGTGAAAGAGAGCAGGCACAAGATCTGCCATAATGAAGGGATGTATGTTAAAATGCCTAGTATTGGCGGTAGATGTAAGATATGTGCGCCAAATAGTCTGAATTGACATAACTACTATGTAAAAGTAGTGAAGGGGGGATCCTTGTTAAGATATTAACCACTACGTTCAGTTGAACTTATATGCCACAGCTTTACATGGAGAATTGGCAAACATAACAGGAGCATGTCACAATAATGATCTTGCAGTAGATTAGCCGTTAATATCATGCTGCACAGTATATCAAAAGTGTCTGTGATGCAGGCGTCTCAGCTGTTGAAAGGTTATTGTGAGGCTGCTGTGAGACACAACACTTCTTGTTATTACACGTCCAGATGACAAGTCAAAAGAGCCCAGGGAACATTGGCGTCGCTGTAGACACATGAAAAGTTGACTTGATCAGATTAATCATTAAAGGGAGAGATATGAGCATACCGCAGAATTGTTTTTACAAAGATCTTGATGCTGCTCAATCCGTGACCTCTGTTTGGTTAGGGCGTCTGGGACCACCTGCATGAATGTGACTTTTGTTTGCCAAAACCACATATTTCTCACTTCAAGATCTTCTGTTTACAATGGGTTTCCCCGGCAGACAGTTTGCTATTCATCTCCACAAGCTCTTCATCTTGAGAGGAGATGTGATGCATGGCTACAGAAGAAATAACTGTCCAGAGTTTGCTAGTGGAGGTCTTGTCTGTACATAGATGAAGAAGAATGGGCGGCATTTACCCACATAGATGCAGAGGTGAGATACAAGCAGGTGTTTACAGGAATCTTTGAAGTTGAAGGGAGATGGTGAGCTCTGATTAGAGTCCAAAGGAAGACGGACACTGTAGGTGTTTCTGCTGACACAGAATGAAAAGTCCTTATCCACTTATCTTTTCATTTCTTCTTCCCATCTGCTTTGTATTTAAAAAGCTAAAAGCTAAAGCTAAACTTAACTTAACATTCAACTCAATTTGGCACTGGAGAAGCATGACATATTGCCATTCCAAACATATTCTTGCTCTGCCTTTTATACTACCAGTGACAGCAAAATAGCTGCTGTTTGGCTTCGGGGAGAAAATCCATTACTTAAAACTCCATGTCAGTAGCTGTGCATCTTACAGGGTTCAAGGATTTCTATTATTCCAGAGATTGCTGTTGCCTCCCCTTGTTGTGAAGTTCAGGTTCTGAACCCAGTGCTGCACTGGCCACAGCAAAGAAGTCCTATTTTCTGTTGCTGCTTCAAAGAATTTTCCCTGGGTGGCAGAGTTACAGGCTCTTTGTGGCATAGGTTATTTGTCATAGGGTTTGGAGAATGACTTGTTTTACTCTCTTCTCTGAAAAAGGCCCGTGTGTGAGTGCTTGAGAAGTCTTAAGTTACAGCCATGATCCCCAGTATTACAACCTGATGACTGACACGAAAAATGGAGTTAGCTCTTTTGGAGGGTTCTAACAAAAACATCAATAAGGAGGAGAGGGAAACAACAGATTAGAGTACTGATCTCAATCTTCTCTCCTTTGGTTATTGGAAAATAATAGCTCTGAAAAGGAAGTCATTTAAAATGGCCTTTAATCAATTCTCTTTTAACGAATACGTGGCATGAAAGGTTGTAGTGAGAGGGAGAGAGCATGCTCCTATAGCTCTGAACAGTTTGGTGTGGGGGAAGTAAGGGAGAGATGGGCTCTAATTTGTGTTCTTATGGTGTCCAGGCATCTCTAAAGCACTTGATCACCACCACAGCAGGCCTTGATGCCATGTGTGAGTGTAAATGGTTTCAAGGCTCCCTGGTGGTAAAATCACATTGCCAAAATGACCACCAACTCTAAATGAAACACTACCCCCTTTTTAAAAGGTCTCATTCAAAATCCAGTGGTTTTTTTTAAAAGGCACATAAGGTAGCAATTTCGCTCAAATATGGCGTAGCCCAATAACTGCTGAAGTAACTGACACCATGTCAGGGGGAATGAAAGATTTTTTTTACCATATGTATGATGCATTTACTAGATCTAAGATCTAAAAACAGTGCTAAGGAATGTAATAACTGTAAACAAATGTTTGCAACCAACTGTTGCCATGTTGCCATGCTTGCCATTACTAAAACTGCCTTGTCTTGCCTTTTTGTTTTATTGTTACACGCAGTAGAAAGGTCTGTGTACTGAGTGAGTGAATACTTTGTTCATTCCAAGGCATGCACAAATCTGTTTTAAGTTCAAGCGAGGAGGAACCCTTTAATTTAAACCCTAAAAATGAAGTCATTCATTCCCTGCTAAACTGCACTGTGACCCATAAGGTTAGGTAAACAAATGTCCCTTGCATTACTGTCAAAAAGACCCAGCCCCTCGCTCTGCTGTGATGTACAATCTGGCTATCCTGTTACACTTACATGAGGGGAAACTGGACGAATGGCAGAAGGAAAGGGAAGAAATATTCTTGTGTGCCTTTTTTAACGGGGGGGTGGGGGTTGGGTTGGGGGGTTGAGTCTGTACCTGAGGCTGTTCTCAGGAAGGTGTTCAACAAGGAAAAACACTGTCTTGTTCCAGAGACGAAAACTGAGGAAGAGAGGACAGGCCACAATGCACTGAGCCCAGCAGGCCTGCTCAGATGTATTACAAGCTCCAGCTCCAGCGCGGGCTGGAATGTGAGGAATCCTACTGGGCTGGGGTTCTAGTGCAGGGGTCCAAACCTCACACTGCTGCTCACACTCATTTTTCCTTCTCTTTATGGATCATATTTGGATAGCTGATTGTAATGTAGCAGGAATGTAGAGTAACAGTTATGCTAACTAAACAACTTTACTCACAAAATGTTGGGAAATATTGAAGTAAAAATAAAAGTTTCAAATAAATTACTGTTAAATTCAACAAGGCACAACAACAAGGTCGTTCTTTAAAAGGAACTGGCATGAAAAAGAATTATACCTTGGATATCTCTAATGTGACACTAATTGCTTCTTAGTCTGTCGGGAGACAAGAGAGAGAAGAGACAGAGGATGAGAAAAGTGGGGGAGAGAGAGAACGTACCAGGTGCTGAATGAGGGCAGTAATGACTGCCAATGGAATGCCCACACCCATAATCCTCTCTGTCACTGCTGACAGATCCTCTTGACCTGTGAACCCCTGATGTAGGGAAGGAAAAGAAGGGAAGTCACAACTTAATAAAATTACCTAGTTTAGCACTTTGTTACGGCAGTTGTCTTTGGGTGGTGGACTCTTTCACTCAAGTAATGTTTCCAAGTGATGGTGCCGCAGTGTTCAATTTGAGAAGCAAGCAGCAAGATAAAGTTTGAGCTCCTGCTGTCTTGAAGATTGTTGCTCTGTGCTTGTGTGTACTCTGTTGCATGAGGTCAAAGGGCAAGGTTTTTTTTGTAACAATAGCAGTGAGTGTGAACACTGAGGTACATGGAGCTAATATTTCACATAGTGTGTAAAATCAGAGTGAAGAATTCAAAAATTCAAATATCCAGACAGCCATCTTTGATCTGATATGGGCATTATAATGCTTTCCTCTGGTTTGTCTGAATATCCACATTATACAAGTGTCTGCAGACCTGACTCTCTGTATGTGTTTGTGTGTGCATGTGTGCTAGAGGCACACTGCGATCTATATTTCAGCAGGCGGACTAGGTCTGAAGACATGGGCCAAAGCTGTCAAGAGTTTGTCATCGATTCTCTCTGCCTTGTCATCAGTCTTATCTGATGGCACAGTGTTTCTCGCTTCATGTTCTCCTCCCTCATGGCTAATGGAAACACAGACTCCCTGTGCTCAGGAAATTCAAGGGAGACTCCAGAGAACCTCTTATACAATTTGTGGTTTTTGTATAGTAGCTAATTATTTAGTAAAATATTTTACAGTGTTCTGCATACTAACTGACTTTTTTCTGAATCTGAATCATTTTAAAATGTACTTTAACATAAGACCTGTTATGGTCGTCAGCATATTTTAAAGGTGTATTACTGGATAGATAAATACTGAATAAAATACTTTTTTTGTTGTTGATTGCAGTTTGCTTAGGAAAAAGGCCCGTGTGTGTTAGTTTGCAAATTTTTGGTAAACGTTCCTGACTTCAAATCCATTTTTGAGTCAAAACATACTTGTACAATACCAAGATATACAAGAAGCCGTATATTCAAATTTTAAAGCATGTTTTATAGCAGTCAGCAACACTGAACTGGTCAGTGTAATTGCAGATCCATTTAACAGCAATTCAAATCTTTGCAATGTGTAATTGCATATTTGATTTGTACTGACGTCATTATAGTTCTTTCATGTTTATCCTGCAGATCTGATAGGATATAGGATGATATTCCTGCGCATAATCCTGTGTGTAAGCGTGTCATCATCATCCTTCTCTTCCTCCTCTGAAGTCTGCTGCACTGACAATTCGCTTGACAAACATGCAATCACCGAAGTTAGAGACAGCCCCTTTATTTAGGATAGTGTGCAGTGTGAATTATGGTGAAGATGGAAACCTTTGAATTATGCGTACACTCTTAAGTGCCTCTTGTCCAGGGAAAGACGAAGAGGAGGAGGGATCTTTGCAGACTTGTGCCACAGAGGAGTGCTGACAGAGACCTGGCTCAGCAAACTGCTGCAGAACCAGAACAACAAGAGGCTAACCCAAACAAGGACTAGTAGAACCAGAGAAACCCAGCTCGGGCAGGGTCAGACAGTGCATCTCACCGCGGAACAGTAAAGGAGGTTGACAGTGCATAACCTCTCACCATCCACCATTTGACTGAGCCAGCTCTGCGAACACACACTTGGAAAACAGCTTTGCAGGCATTCCTGCCTAATTGTACATTTGTCCTCTTTCAAAGGGAAGAAGTGTTAGGCCAGATACAAAGAATCTTGGAATAGGGCGATAGGGCCAGCATCCGTCCCTAGCCTCCTGAGGGCTATTTAAAGGTACAGTAGGCTGTATTTTCCGCTGCACAGTGAGGCACCCACCCTTCCGCCTGGCTCCATATTGGAACCAGATGCTGCTGGATGCGAGGCCCCACTAATTTAAGTGGACAGGGCAGATGGAAGCGACTCGCCCTGCATGCATACCACCCCCTGTTGGCTTTCATGTGATGAAAAATCTCTGCAGTATTGCGGGGGAGGTCCACTCAGTGGTGCACACATGCACCATACACACACACATATTCTTACAACATGAACACACATTGACATACACACATGATCTTGTAAATTAAATAAATACCGTGCTCTACCAGAGAGACCTAGCAACAAAAACACATACACAAGCACTCTGTGTTTTCATTGGAGGAACAGGAATTAGACAGTAATACAATGTCATGTCAGTATTTGTGTTTGCTGAGAATTCTAAATGTAATGACAAAAACATCACTCGTCATGTACATGTAGATAAATGACTTCTATTTCATTAAACCTAGCAATAAATATTATTTATGTATAGTGAGCTTAGATTGATTATTTTATGACAAATTGTCCCGTGACCTTGGTTGATGCAGGTTGTAGTATTTATAATGTAAAAGTGCATCATCAATAAAGTCGTCCCTGATATCTTCTCGCAAGTTATCCTCAAATGCAGGTCAACTCAAACAAATATGATAGCCTTTTTTTTGGAAACTTGGAGCTAGAGTATTGTCAAAAAGATGGAAATACAGTTAGGATTACATGCTGTATATAATCTTAGTTCTATTAATTCTGGATGATTGCCAGAGTTCTCTGTGACCCTTTATCTCAAGGATAAGATTATTTAGGGACACTCTTTCTGATTATCTTTTTCATTTTCCAAAATTGCTTTACTCACAAACCAGAGCCAATATAAAGAGCTGCCTGTGGTGTTCATCAAGAATTCATACAACCATAGTTATATGTCACTGTTTTCCACTGTATACATAAAGTGTTCAGTTAATGTTCATAAAAATCTCTGGCAGAAGGTTTTTGACAGTATCACAAATATGTGATACTGTTGGCAAGCATGATATGAGTTCTTTGGCAGCTTGTTCCTCTCTGTTTCATTTACATTAAATTATTGAGCGAGTGCTCTCGTCTCTATTTTTCAGCTAAATATCATGCTGAATGTCTCCACAAGTTAGAAAGGAAGAACTAAAGCCCGTCTGCAAACTTTCATCACCTGGTAGGAAGACACTAAGCCTGTAACTCTATCCTGCCATAAATTACAGCAGCACCTAGCAACCATAAGAACTATTGTATTGTTCCTTGTAGTGTGTAAGTGTGTGTCTGCATTTGTGTGCATACAGTGTGAACACATTTGCATTCCTATGTATGTGTATGTCTGTATAAGAAATCGCCTTCCATAGAGTGTCCTTTGTGTGTGGAGGTGACAGGTAATTGAGTCAAAGAGGATGGAGGAACTTGTGGCTTGGGAAGCAATTTGAAATGTTGCAAGGGTTTTGAGCCAAACCCTCCCTGATGGTTAATTGCTGTGTGACACAGCCGCATGCTGTCCCTTTGCTGAGTTAAACATGGCGAGAAATGAAAATGTAATTCTTTTATCTGAAAATACAGTTGTAGAACATGACAAGTCAAAACGAATACCCATTTTGTAATAAGAAGTTCTCAACATAATTGAATTTTCCTTTGCTCTTTACTGTGATAATCTCTGGATAATAATTGCAAATGCATTATGGTGACCAATCAACATAGTGTTATTGTATCAACAGTCACTTACACACACCAGTTTTCTCATTCCTTGGGATCATCTGGGGAATGGACAATGTGTGGAGAAAACTTGAGAATGGACAGGAAATTTCCTCTTTGATAGCACGTGTTTGTTTAGCTGCACTCGGTTGACCTGTGTTGACCTATCTCCTCAAGCTCAGCAGTCCACAGCCAAAGCCCTGCTTTGCACCCAAAGCCATCTGCCAACAAAACAAAATTTAGTACGCTGCTTTACAGCATTGTCCACAAAATGAAAACCTTACCTAAAGTGTTTTCTATGATAGGGACAGGGAATGTATACATTATCAAACAGGTATCCAGGAAAACAAGAGTGGAATTTGAGTGATTGCTACACTGGTGTCTATAAAATGCATTAAAATAGATGATATAGCATTTTTGCTCTCAAGTGCTGGTGAAGCAACATTATACTTGAAGCTGATCTCCTTGTATTTGAGCTACAGCATTGCCAGTACATGACTATGACTGACACTATACAAAAGCTGTGTCATGTTAGTGTTAGGTGAGTTTGATTTTGTGAATGGTTGGTCATGAGGGACATAATGGAATTTTAACTCCATTCAGTGCATAAAAGATTATTGGATTAGGAACCCCTCTATACAGTATATATAGTAAATACTGTGTGGCTGATTTGTGTTGAATTAAATTTGATTTTATGATTGAGATTCCTGACCAAGCCTACTGCTGGTAACTCATCCTGAGTTAATGTTTGGTGGATGTTGAATCCCTCTGTCAAGAATTAGAGCACCTTTTGCCCAAATGTTCTGGGGGCCGCACAGCAGTGATGACACACACATATACTTATACTTACATGCATTAAGGAACACACACAAACATGGGGGGTAAAGGGGTTGCTTTGTTATCATGCAGGTGCCCTGTGGCTGTGATTAGGCGTTGTTTTCTCTATCCCTCTAGTGTCTCCTAAAGCCTAGCAAGATGTCACAGCTATGGCAGGAATGCTCTAGCAGAGAGGCCAAGAGGGGGTCACAGTTAGGATGTAAACATCAACATTTTCTTTCTTAAAAGGATTTAGGCACACTTTAAGGGAAAAAGGTCCACCACAGCACAAAGCCTGATCCCTAACTCCACACCTGGCCTTAGGCGCAGTCCTAAAACCAGCTTACCTCCACTTAATCCTTCACTTGAAACCATTTGTGGGGCACAAAACTGACCTTAGATCAGCATCTCAGTGTGGCCTAGGCTTTGTCAACACTGGGTTGTTGCTGCGTGTAGGGATTGGGAGAAGGGCTTTAGCTACAGATTGCTATCAGAGCAGACAGGAGTTTTACACCCTCTCTGGAGCTGTGCCATAGTGGGCTACGGACAATAGACCCTTTGTGTATTGCTGATTGGCAGACCTACTTATAACAAACACACTAAATGTTAAAGTCACAGTTGGAGGTGCAGGGGCTTATAAATCCTGCTTTTCATTTACAATGTCTTTTGCTTTGTCTAAAGATGTCAGTTTTCAAATTATAGTTGGTCATTGTGTAACATAACGATGATTAGGGAAAAGCCATACAGACAAGCTATGACTATGAAAACATAAAAAAAACCTGACCAGACATAAAATATATTTCTCTCCATCTAATTTCTCTCCTCCAGCTGTGTGGATATGGTTTGAATCAGCCCCACCATTTCCCCAGAGGATGAGCTGTAATGATGCAAATTTAGGGCCTTTCTGACAAGACCTTGACACTTGATATGTTGGTCAACTTTCTGTTCCATGTTGGTTTTACCAAGCCATAAATATGGAGTCCACACGGACAAGTGGAAAGAAAAGAAACAAAAAAACAGCAAGAAACAAGGAGATTGAGTTGAATCATTAGATGCTGTTCCGTTGTTGTGTTACAGACCTGCAGCCCCATCTACTGTTGCACCACACAATAGAGGCAGAAGTTGCCTAGAAGCACAGATGTCTGGGATGAGAATGTGTCTTAACCAAAGCAATATCCCAGCTGGGAGGGAAGTGGTCAAATGAAAGGCAATCAGTTTTGGCTGGGCATTTCTTTTTTGTTTGCCAAGTGTTGTTATTGCTCAGAACTATACTGTTCAAATGAAGTTTGAGTTGCTGTTTCTCTCCCACTCGCCCAGTCTCTGCCTCAAACATGTGACCATGGTTATGCTAACACAGCATGAGATGTGAACCATTTATAGGCTGCGGCCACAACCATGGCATCTGCAACCCTTTCACTGGCCTCATCTGGAAGTTGCAAAATCTGGATTCATGTGGCAAATTGATATATTTAAGTAAACATTGAAAGCAAACACATGAAAGCAGGAGTTTTGTTTGCAAACCTGGAATAAAATACAGTTTGTTATTTTTGTGACAAATGTTACACTTGTGTATTTAATTTCTTTGCTTGCATGCACTATAATGTAAATAAAACAACACCTGCTACCTGGTAGACTCCCAAATGTAAAGGGAGTGTGGTTAACGTGCTACTAAAATATAAACACATAAATTACAAAAACAGGCAAGATACAACACCTTTGTTCTCTTTGCAGCTTGTTTGAATTCTTGTTACTGAGGGTAAATTTACTGCAGAGACACTAGTCCACTGAAATGCTGATGGTAGCCCATATCTGTGTGTAAATAGAGCGATTAGTAGTATTTGACAGTGGTTTGAAGTAGCTGTGTTTTTCTCGTGTGATCGTTTTGACATGTAGTTAATTAGCTCTTTCTGACAGAGTGAAACTGGCCCAGCTGTGGTTGTGCAGGTGAGCAATGTCTTCTGCTTCCTGGCGGTGAAGGGGCTCTGTGTGGTCCTGGTTTCTTTACATCATACCCAAAAGGTGCACAGAATGGGAACCTGTCATACATGTTGCCATTTGATATATTCAGGAATACTTAGCTGATTGTTAACATTACCAACTGACCTTTTTTTGTTTTTGGTACCACATGTGTGTGTTTGTGCGTGCATGTGTGTGGGCGTGTGTGTGTAAAGCTTCTGTTGAGGTGTATAGTATCCACAGCTGTGAGGTAACTGTGCCTATAATCTGTCTCACCAGAACTGTGTAACCTGAGTTAGAGCGAGGTTAGGGGTCAGTTATTGAACTTGAATTACACTGGGAGAGGCCTCCCTCTGCTTCTCACCACCCCTCTCAGCCACCCCGTAGGGTTTGTTTGTTTTCTTTCCCAGTCTCTCCCAGAGCTTACCCAGTCCTCTGTAATGAGTATCTAATACACACCCTCAGACATGTTTACACTACATGTAAAAGCACTGGCTGTGTGATCTTATAACACACTCAGACATGTGTCAAAGTATATGCTGTGTATGTATTGTTGTGTGCATGTATACATATTCATGCATGTCTGCTATTTCCTTTTCATTCCAACTCCCACCCTCTATTTTCTTCATTTCTGAAGTCTGTTGCCTGAGGGGAAGAACACCTGCCAGTTTTTTCTCTCCTAAATCTCAGATAAGACAATAGAAGTAGTAGAGGTGTTTGGTTACAGAAACAGAGCAAGGAATGAGACATACTATATTAAAATCTCCAGTGTCTCTTTCAAGGTTGCTGCAACTCTCCAGGTGTGAATAATGTCAAAAATAACACATTATTGTGTCAGCAGAGTCAGATTTGAGAGCAAAAGAGCTCCAGCTTTTTGGTTTAAACTCATAATTTGACCTGAAACGCAGACCATGGGCCCCCTCTGCAAGCTGTTAAGTTTTTAACATATCGTTTTTCACTGCACATGTTCCGTGTTATGTTAGTTACCAGGAATTTGGACTGAATGGACAATGAGGTTCCTGAACCTTGAGAGAAGGATTATTTTTAATAGCAAGCAGAGGAAAGCCACCAGTGTCAAAGTAAGGCCACAGCGCACTCTGTTGGTAATCTTGCTACACTGTCCAGTTTGCTTTAAAAGGTCCCAGTACAGCTTTGGTCTTTTTATAGGCAACAAACCACATCCCTGCTGCCTTTGAAGAGCTCGTATTCACTAAGTAGTAGTTAAGCTTGCCAGTACTTATGCAATATTTTATAAGTATGAGTGGTAGAGAGGCCCTTTGAACTGTAACTATTTATAATACCAAGCCTGATGGCCTCATAATACAAGAGTAAATAGGTTATACTCACATAATTACCAGGGATGCCCATGAATTACTATCGAGCAGTTTCCCTTGCACCAGGTGGATATGAGCAACAGTCAGATACCCTTGGCTGCATAGTATTTAAATCTTGTCCCTACTGTTTGTCACATATTCAACATTTAGTAGTTTGATTTTACACACGCTCAAGGCTATATGAGTGTAAACTAATTTTAAATCAGTCAGCAGGAGAAATTGCAGTGAACCATGCTACTGTTGGGTATCTCAAACTGCTCAGCAAAGCATACGTGAAACAATAAAGCTTCATAGCTTACGCGTATAGCTTACGTATATAAAATAAAGGCAGGTGGGGGCAGGAGGCTGGCTAGCATGCACAAGATAAGACACAAGGATTACAAAAAGCTGAAGGTGTGACAGAGCAGCCTGAAAAAACCAAAAAGCAATAACTACCAAAAATACTGAGATGCAAAAATATTCAAAGAAGATGTCAAGGTTGTCATTCATCCAGGTCACAGTCATCTTCGGTAGTTAGCTGTAGGCAACTGGACTTGCTTGAGTTAAGTTTGAAGATGTTTCACCTCTCATTTTGAAGAGGCTTCTTCACTTCTGAAAAACTGGAGGAAAAAACAGGTAGTTAGCCTCTGTAGTCAAGAAACCGGTCTCGAGAGTTGTTACGTTAAACAATGCCAGTCATCCCCCCCCCCCAAACCCAGATTCAGGTTCTTTGTTTCAGCTGACTCAAGGTGTGAAGGAAGGTCATTATGGTCACCTGAGAAACAGAGTCTGCTATTGTGTGAGTGTTGGAATTCACCTTTGTTGTTCTGTGTGTGACTGCATTTATGCAGTGGTTGTTCAGTTTCCATTAATTAGTGATGGGAACTGTACTGAATCTTTCCAATTTTTCATTTAAAAGATTCACTCAGGGCACACATGTTAAGTTCAGTCAGTGCACCAGTACGTATGTGGTGATTCATTAACTGATGAACCAGTTAACATACTGTTTCCTCACTGTGAGAGGAACTGGGAGCTGAATGGGTTGTGATTCAGCTCACTGTCGCCGGCTTTCATTAGGCCTGTGGCTAAATACACTAGCCTCCTCTGTTAAATAATAATATTTTAAAAATCTCCTTGATAAATGTTGGAGATTAACACATGTTTAAGCCGCTGATTCACTCAGATCTTAAGTTCAGTCACTGAACTGGTTTGGTGTGCACTGCTGACTCTTTCAGTAAGTGAACGAATCAGCTGTTGAACCAGTTCACATACTGTTTCCTCGCCATGAGAGCATCAGTCTCAGTCAGATGTTTTTGTCATATTGTAGGTTTCAACAAACATGCAGCAGAAACTATGAAAGGTGGTGAAATCAGAGTTCTGCACTTATAAATATAATGAAATCTTGCATTAAATAATCACAGAAATGTTTGTCTGATTTTGTGACGCTACGAACTTTTTACATTATCTACTGACTTGAAACATACAATAACTTTACTACATTTATCGATCAGTTTCTGAATTGCCTAAATGAAGTTAAATTAAGATATTTAAGTAATGTACACTGTCCTCTGTTTGTCAGTGAACACTATTTACTGAGAAAGTCTGTTAAAACAATGGTGAACTAAACTGTGTGTCTTTATGTTCTTGCTTTAAGTGTACTGTAAACATCTTACGCTGACTGCATTAGCTGTTAGTGTGAGGGACACATGGAGACTCCCTCACTGAGTGAGTGAGTGGGTGAGTGTGTGATTTGTTCAACGTGTGTCTATGACTCTGCATTGAGTGAACGAATCACTTTCGCCCCGCCCGCTGCCACTGGCCACTGTCTCACTTGAGTCACAGCAGAGCTCAGCTGAACTGTGAGATGAATAAATCGTTTCATTAAGTGATTCAGTTCAATTTGTTCACATAACGATTCATTCTTTTGAACGAATCTTTCCTGAACAAACCAACACTACCCCCAATGTACAAGTCAGGGCAATGCTCATTACATTGCACCGCATATTATATGGAGGTTGATGGGGGGAAGAAACCAGGTGTGCCTTGTCAGCTGCCACAGCTACAGCTATACACACACCCTGCAAGATTATGCTGAGATTTCACAATGTCCCACATTTATATTTGAGAATGGAAGTGGTTGTAAATTATTTTTCCAGGCATTATATTGACTTTTATATGATTTTACATCACTGTGATGAAGTTCCTTGATTTTATTTTTTATTTACTATAATAGAGAAGCTAAAAAGGTGTTTTATTAAGACGTGTGAAACCCACCATATGTGTACTGATGAGAAAGAACCACAAGATGCTGCTAATGTACTGTCTTCAGTCTGCATGGGTTTGGGTTCATAAAGAGGACAATGCAGATAACAACTTCGAGAGACCTGTGCCAGGTCCAGAGGCTTTGTATACTGCAGTCCCTCACAGTCTTTGCTATGTCACATCTTGAAAAATAGATTTTGATCTTAAAATAATAAATAATCAGGTTGATTTGATTTGAATTTGTGAGTGTTTCACAAAGTTTCACTGCTCAGGTTATCAAAAAAGGGATTTTCCCACTTTATGTAGGATAATTATTATTTATAATATTAGCATTTAAGGATAAGTGATACAAGCAACATTGTCTGAATGTTAAAAGGCAGAGAGGCATGCAGGTCTGGCCTATAATTTAGCATTGTTAATAGTATGCTAAATGAGTAGCTTGAGTGAGATCTGGAGTTAATATTGATAATGAAAGCACCACCAGGCAGCCATTTGAGAACACCTGTTCCTCATCATGTGCATGTGGCAACACTGATACATGCTTCACTGACACTCTGTTTATTCTTTCATGTGCATAAGAGGCAAAACCTCACTTTGACAACAAAACCAGTGTCATGAGTGAGAGGTACAGACATAGATTAGTGAAGCATGTTGGATATTCACTGTGCTGATGACACCACTAACCTCAATCAAATATTGATGCCTTTAGATGAATTCAGGGTGTCTTTGTTTGGCCAGTAAATTTTGTTGAAGATCAAAACTATCATGATGAAACTGGAACAATGTTGACCTATACACACAGCTGAATTACCAAATGGAAGTGAGCAACTGCCTTTGGGCCTCATGTTTAGCAATTGTACTACTAATTGAATTAATTACCACTGTTTGTCTGACCGACCTGTCCAGGGTGTACCCTGCCTCTCGCCCTATGTTAGCTGGAGATAGGCACCAGCGCCCCCCGCGATCCCTAGTGGATAAAGCGGTAGAAAATGAGTGAGAGAGTGAGAGTGTTTGTCTGACCTTAAGTACAAATAAATAAGAATATTACAGTATATTAACTTCCCAAATTTTTGCCTATTCCCAAATCATATACAGTCAGTCTGTCAAATTTCAGTTTAATGGTGTTGCTGCTGGAACAATGCAGTGAAGGAATTTATCGAGGGAGGCTCAACATCTCTTTCTTGCCCTGAGGTCTTTCTGAGGAAAAACTAGCGCTGCACTGGATACAGTCAGTTAAAAGGTAGCTTCTCTTTTAAAATAAATCTCTACGAGCAGGTACCACAGGAGACAAGTAGCAGTTTGGAATGATAAGATTGTTTTCTGTCCGCCAATTAGTATTTGTAATGTTTACTTCTCCAGGAACACTGTAAAACACAAATAATGATGTGTGCTTACATCTCCTGACACCTTTGCCTCCTAAAGCAACATCCACATTATTAGTTACAAAAGAGGAAAAGTATAGCGGGTATTGACATCTTGTATGATTTTAATTCAGAAGCTCTGTGTCTCTCGGAAGGAAGGCAAAAGGAAATTTCTTGTGTTTTAATAAACTGAAAATCCTGTTATTTACACTGTAGGCCTTTGCCTTTGAGAGTGCTGTGGCTGATTTTAGATTTGGCTTGTACCTCAGGTCTGATATGAAGACTAATGATGGATATCAAACTCTGAGGCAGGGGGAAAACAATGACTCACTATTTGTGTCCCCGCTCTGGTATGACGGTATCCTGTGCATCTGTTGTTCTCACTGAATACAAGCTTTTACTTTGAAATTTGTGTATGTTGTCTTTCACAAATTTCTCTCTCTCTCACACACACACACACACAGACATACACACATTTGCGCTTCTATCGGAATTAGGACCCTCATAGACATAATACATTCTGTACATTACTTACCCTAACTTTAACCATCACGACTAGATGACAACCCCTAACCCTTACCCTAACCCTAACCTAAACCCAATTCTAACCCTAACCCTAAAACCAGGTCTTAACTCTGCAAAAGCCCTTTTAAGGGGTGAAAAGGTGAGGACCAGCCAAAATGTCTTCACTTTGTCAAAATGTCCTCACTGTGTAGGATTTATATCATTTTTGGTCCTCACTCTGCAGCAAGAACAGAACACACACTCACACTCACATACACAGTGGAATTCCTCACTGAGATTCTATCTGAGGCCTGGTCTCCAAACTGTCACTTTTAATCAATCATTAATGACGGGCAGCAAACTCAAACAGACTCCTATTATGACTGACATGAGAAGGGCCGGTCAGAGTTTGACAGGTTTCACTCATCTGACATGCTTGACTGTCAGCACCAGCCAGTGACTGACCACAGAGACGCACAAAGAGGGAAAAATGCTGAAGGGCCTGAACAGGCTTCAGTCTCATTTTGGAAGTGGCAGAAAATAACCAGTGTGGGTGGTACTATGCGCAGAGGGCTTCTATGTCTTATTTAACAAGAAAGTTAAACTAAAAAAAGGCTTCAAGGCAGTGACACATTCTTGACTCATAAAACTTTGAAGAAGTAAAAATGCCCACAGTCGTGTTTGGGCACTGAAACAGAAATAAGCATCTATTCCAGCTAATGGGCGTGGAAGAATTTCTTATTCATTTCCATATCTGTCTTTCACTGTTTCCCACAATTCCATCTTGTATCAACCTCTGGGTCTTTGACTACATCAGATTTCCTGGCTGATGTGACTCAGATCGTTTTCTTTTTTTTTTTTTTTTCAGGCCTGTGTGGTCAAAGAAGTGTGATGGTCAGTTCTGATTTGTGTGTGTATATACATGTATATTAAATCACCAAGGAGAATCACAGGAACATCAATATTATTATTGTTATTATTATTGTTATTATTATTAATATTATTACTGCCACAGAGGTTCTGTTTCAGGAAAGGTGTGTAATGTGACAAGGAACAGATGATGAGATTTTGGTGCTGATCTGAATCGCCATAAATCTGGATAAAGGAATTTTTTTATCATTATATGCCAAAGCACTCGCTGCAAAGTCTGATCACATGACACATGCAGCACTACATTCATTTATGTGCTTTTCCTGCCACCTTGTGGCAATTTCATGGTGCTGCAGTTCATGAACTCCACCAAGGAGGTTATGTTTTGCCAGTGTTTGTTTTTGTCCGTCTTTTAGTAAAATAACTCAGAAAGTAAAGGACGGATTTTGATGAAATTTTCAGGAAAGGTGTGTAATGAGACAAGGAACAGGTGATTAGATTTTTTTGGTGATCCGGATCACCGCCTGGATCTTGGAATTTTTTGATGGACTCTTTATCACTGCTGGGCGGAAGGCTGCGTTCTCTTATTATTATTATTATTATTATTATTATTATTATTATACTTTACATGGCCCTGCAAAGAATACTGTATGTCTTTGTGATGATCAAAAACCACAGGAAGTGAGGACATTTTGTGAAAGTGATTATGGCTGGTCTTCACAAATGTACAATGCTAGTTAGAGGTTAGGTGAAGGTCAGAGTTAGGATTAGGGCGCTAGTAATTACGGTGACAGTTAAAGTAAGTCTACAGGAAATGATTGGCAATGCAATGTCCTCGAAAGTCATGGAAACCACTGTGGGTGTGTGTTTGTTCCAGATATGTGTGGTTACATGTTGTGGTTACCCAAATCTGTTCACATTATGAGGAATTGTTTTCCTAATGAGGACAAAAAAAAAAAACAAGTCCCCATAATGAGAAAACTATTTTAAGGTGAATACATGTTGTATAGTTAGGGTGAGGTTAAGGCTAGTTTCAGGTTAAGGTTAGGGTTAGGCTAGTAGTAGTAACTTCAATTCAAAAAGGCACAACTTCAATTCAAAAGCCAGTTATGTTTAGGGCAATAATTTTAATTGTGGTTAGGTTAAGGTTAATGTAGACATTAACTTGTTATGGTTAGAGTTAGGTATAATGCTTTGTTTAGACGGGAAGTCAATGCAGTGTTCTAGGAAGTATAGTTGTACAAACCTGTATGAACTATCAAATCTTATGTAATGAACTGAAAGTGAATGTGGTAGCTCATGTGGTCCTAGATCAGATATAAAGTATATCCAAAATGTTACTCTCAAATGAGCTCTCAGCATGCACTGAGAGTTGACATCACCAGCACCAGCGGCATGTGAAAGCCAAACAGTGAAGGAGAGCTAAATCTCACTGAAACACTTGCTGCAATTACCTTCCATTTCTGACATGTCTGTCTCAACGGTTTTTCAATAGTGGACTCACAAAGGCATATGCAAGACACTGGTAGTAATGGATGTGAATCCTCAAAACTGATTCAAACTGAATGAAAAATTAAAAAAACGTGACTGATAATCTGAACGTAGTCTTAGTCTCACATACTGTATATCTGATATGCAACATGATTGAGAATGTTCGTATCAGAAATGGCTCCTTTTTTATATGCATGCTCTGTGTGTGGTTAAGCCAAACAACAATGGAACAGAGGCGAATTGGCTACAGTAGCTTTCATTTCTGACTCTTCTCCTTCAACAATATTGAGCAGTCTCACACATAGGACGTGTCCTGTAGTTATTCATGATGCATGCTTGCACACAGAGACATAACACTTGTTGTAATGGATGGGAATTGTCATTTCTTTCTCAGAGCTTCCCTTCTATTCAGGAAGTTATCATAAGTGCTTCTGAGTCGAGTGAGAACTGCCATCACTTTACACTTCATTATTGTAACAAAAAGCTCATGCTGACGAGGATTTACTCACTAGTTCTACCTTCTATATCATTCACAACTTAAAAGCAAGCTTGCCTTTGTATCCCAAACATACTGTATTATTTTTGCATTACATTGTAAAACAAACTAAACTGTTTGTTTTACGAATGACATCATTCCAAGTTTTTCCCACATAACCCTGATCCCCCTCATCTCATGCGCTCAATACGTGGGGCCAGTGAGTATTGCCTCGGACGCACGGAGGCGCTAGATCACTTCAGGCATCAATCCTGTCCCTGCATTGAGTTGCACAATTAGAAATCAGACGTGCCACTCATTCAGATCCCCCTCGCTCACCACCACCCCCCGCCTTTTTCTGCGCGTCTTCGCTCTGGCTGCATGTCGCTCAGTCAGTCCAGTCCGACAGAGTACTCGCTCTGCTGCGCCTGCGTCCGCCTCCGCTGCTCTCCAAAGCCGAGACGCGCCACCGCCGCCGTCAGTGCGGGCATGTCATACGGGCAGCATTAGTGGGCTTCCGCCAACCTGCTTTTGAGGTGATTACAAGAGGAGAGGAATAATAAATAAGAGCAGAAGAGAGTGAAGTGACTCGTTTTCTATCCCCAGCCGTGCGTCGAGAAGAGCAGATGAGTCAATGGCAGGGGCACAGCCTGGAGTTCACGCGCTGCAGCTCAAGCCAGTGTCCGTGCCCGAGAGCTTGAGAAAGGGCAACAAATTTATGAAGTGGGATGATGTAAGTAATGGAGAAAGAGACCGGCAGGGAATTTCCTTTTTCCACTGTCCGATCGTCTCAGCATGGTTTCTTTGCATGCATTTTCAACCATTGTGGGACTGTTACAAAATCCATAGGTTACTCATGCAACAGTAGTAGAGAGAGCAGTGGCTGCTTGCCTGCAGTTGGTTCGCTGGTTAACATGCAACAGCTGTAGTGCCAGTTGTCGTGTGCGTGTTTACAATAATGTCTCCTGTGTGTAAGTGAGTGGGCGCGTGCATGAGTTTGAGAGAATGTGCGCGTCGCTCATTAAATCAAATTAAACATTTGAAGGGAGCTCGCCCCTCCCAATTCACTGGGAACCTTTAATCAATTAAATACAATTAATTCGTGTTTCACAGCTGAACACTCGACTCTCAGTGTAACTACCAGGCAGGACTTCAATAACCATTGTCTTTTTCCCTTCCTTTCTTTTCGTTATCACTCTCCCACAGTTATGACAGTCTACAGCTGTAGTGAAATGACCTTGATTAAAATTGATGGAACAGTGTGAAAACCTAATAGTGGTCACCTCTTTACAGACAACTGCACCTTCTCCAACAAAAACTCATCACATCCTTGTTACCATCCATTTTTTAAAAACACATCCAACAGTGAATGATTATATGTCAGTTACTCTTTATTTTTATATTTTAAGTCAGTTACTTAAAATATAAAAATATTGACATAGTTGTCTGTATTTCATATAACTTGTCAATATAACAGCTATTTATATTCTGAAATAAACTTTTCCATGTTATTTATCTCATAAATAATTAATGGTATTGTTTTGAAAATGAAATATCCACATTGTTTTAGAGATCAGCTAATATTGGCTTTAAAATGTATAATCAGATACTGTTATTTTTTTATTTGTTTATGGAGTTTACTCAGTCAAGAAAATGCATATCTACATCTGCTGTGAGTATGCAAAATATTACGTTGATTATTTTACAGAAGAGATTAAATGACCTCTGCAATTTGGGGAAAACGTATATTTATTGGTATTGGTTATCAGCCCAAGCACTGTCAATATATTGGCAAAAAGTCCAATATCATACATCCCTAGTGTGTTTGATTGTCCCATGTGAACGTGAAAATCAAATGTTTATTAAAGCTGCCATTTGTCTCTTTTATATTTTTCCTTTTCAGTCTTCATGAAAGAAAATACTGGAATATTAATATTCCAGTGGTGTTCTTCATCTGAAAGAAGGCTATGTGAAGCAATACTTTCAGACTTGTCTGAGAGCATTTGTGTATATACAGCAGCAGAGCAGGGGCGGGTGGGGTGTTTATCCCAGTGTTTATCCCATCAAACTGCTAAATGAAACTTTTGGTGGGCCCTTTCCTTGTGTTTCAGTCGTACTCAAACCTGTTTGCTGCCGTCTCATTTTACTTGTGCAGTGTTGCTGTTGCACAGGAATGTCGCTGGGCGACACTTGATTTAAACACCACTATACTGACAAACACAGTTGATAAAATTAATCAGTATTGTATGAATTAATTTGACAACAATTGGATTCTAATTTGTTTATATTTAAAAGTTACCTACTACAGTTTTTTTTAAACGTAGAAAGTCAAGATCTGATAATGAATGTGTGGCTTCTAAAGGTAATATTTTGGGGAAAAAACCTTTGAGATCATCATAATAACTGCAAATTAATGATATATTTGTATTCACTGAGAACAGGTTGTGAAAGCACAGCACAGATGGCACAAGAGAAGCAGTGCTTTAGGAGTGTGAATGTGGTCAGTGCATACATGATAAACAGAAAATAATCCACACTTGCAAACTCTCACTCTGTCAATCATCAATCTCAAACTTGATAGACTACTTAACTTGTAACTATTAGTGTGTGCTCACCCTGTCACAGCTCTTTGGTTGACATGCTGTGAGAAGGGAGTGTGTTTGATGTGTGTCTGTTTCCTCTACCAGCTGCGTTTGTGTACTGCAGGTTGTACATGAGGGCCATATCTCAGAACCAACTGTCCATCAGGCTTTTCCTGCAAAAATACACTCTCTCAAACACACACCCATACGCACAGACACTTTGGCTGTTTTATTTCCCACACACTCCTTCCTTCCTCTCAGTATCATTTCATGGAAAGAATCACAGAGAAACACAGACCGACTAACAGAGAGTTCAAAATGTTCTGATTAATGCTGACCTCTCTCAGTAGAAGAATGTAAAAGCAAGAAATGTTCAGCATTTGAACGTGTGTGAGTTGCTTTCCCAGGTTCAGGACCTAGTTGGAATAAGGGCCTTTCTGCATGGAGTTTGCATGTTCTCCCCGTGTGTGCGTGGGTTTTCACGGGGTACTCCGGCTTACTCCCACAGTCCAAAAACATGCAGATTTGGGGATTAGGCTAATTGGGCACTCTAAATTGTGAATGTGAATGAATGGTGACCCATCCAGGGTGTACCCTGCCTCCCGCCCTATGTCAGCTGGAGTTAGGCACCCACAACCCTCAGTGGAGGCTAAAGTGGTAGAAAATGAGAGAGAGGGTTGCTTTAGTTCAGTGCATGTTTTTTGTGTGAATTCATTCGGGTCAGTTCTCTAAATTTCATTGAATCACTTGTCACTTGAATTTGTAGATTTTAGTCTGTTCATTTGTCAGTTAGTCCCATTCTCTTGAAGGAAATATCTCAGGAAGACCTTAAAGACATTATATTTTGCACAGGTGATGTTATTAGATTTTGGTGATCAAACATCAATATCTGTGGCCATACCTGAATAATTTGTATGCAAATTAAGACACAATGCATCAAAAATCTAAAATACAGTATATCAATTTATATCCAAACAATGAAAGTACTTATTTGTTACAACTTAATGATTTACAACAGCACTTTTCTGGCCATTATTCAGTGCCATAACTCAAGACCAGAAGGGAGGATTGTGGTTGTGTATTTCCTGTAACCTGACTGTTTGGCAGAGGCATACAAACCAGCAGTTAATCTTGTTTGTGACACTGCAAAATATTCAGTAGAGACAAAAATGTGTGAAGTTTTTGTTTACTGAGTAAAGATGACATACCTGCTTACCTGAATAATTTGTATGCAAATTAAGACACAATGCATCAAAAATCTAAAATACAGTATATCAATTTATATCCAAACAATGAAAGTACTTATTTGTTACAACTTAATGATTTACAACAGCACTTTTCTGGCCATTATTCAGTGCCATAACTCAAGACCAGAAGGGAGGATTGTGGTTGTGTATTTCCTGTAACCTGACTGTTTGGCAGAGGCATACAAACCAGCAGTTAATCTTGTTTGTGACACTGCAAAATATTCAGTAGAGACAAAAATGTGTGAAGTTTTTGTTTACTGAGTAAAGATGACATACCTGCTTCATGAACAACAACTGTGAGCAGTTCAGACATCAGCACACAGTGCTTAGTGGTTGACTGTTGGAAAAAAATAGAAGAGCAATCAGAAAACTTCTTGAAATCTTTTCATGTCCCAGACATTCTCAACTCCTCAAACCACAAAAAGACATGCACATGGGGTGGAGAGAAAAAAAACTCCTGTAATGTTTGTAATGTTTGCTTAAATGATTGTTTATCAATGCTCAAAAATTAGAAATCTTTAAAAAAAAATCCTAATTTGTCTTGCTTGCACTGATATAATGTTTCTTTTCCTGTTTTAATTCAGTAAGTATAGTATTTGTATTAATGAAAAATTGTTGGAAATACATGTGGTATATGTGATGCATGAAGATGCATTAATCATTATTCTATGATCAAATCACAGCCTTCTGAATCAGAATTGAATCATATCAAATTGTGAAATTACCCAGAGCTAAACTATTTCTACCCCTAATACCATGTACTTCTGTTGCTGGAACTTGCAGATGATGGTACTCATGAAATTCCTAGTTTATAAAATACTTCTTGATTGTTTTATTTTATTTTAAATTTGTCAAACAGTGGCAGATACAGCACCAATGGTTGCTTTCCTTTAAGAGAGTGGTGAATAGGCAGACATCCAAATCCTCAGACATTACAGATCAAGATCACTGTCAAATCAGAAATATGTGGATGATGAGACTGGGTCCACTTAAACAGACTTTGATAATCTTATGCTTGCATCAGGTTATTTTGATTTGATGTGTGTTGAAAAGGATATTATGAGGCACCACAGGGGAGCTTGAAATTCCGTAAAAGTTATGAGATGTGTCATTAGCATATGGAACAAAACTGTTTAAAATCTCCTCACTTACACATTCCCTCAGGTGATGGCTAATGATACAGTCAGTTCACTGAAAATGGCAGTATTTTTTGCCTGGGAGTGGTGCCCTCAGGGCACTCAAACTTTTGCAAGTCAGTCACTGATTTAATATAAATGTAGCAAAGAGCAAGGTCCCACCACTTCTCAGTGTCTCCCCATTAATGACAAATCTTCAGAGTGGTCACATCATAAAAAGCACGAAAAGGATTAATCTTAGGGAATCACCTCGAAGTCTAATCTACAATGTTATTGGTCGTTGTGTTTTTTGTATATGCAGACCCATGAGGAGCTCTTTGAGTCCATAATGGCTTAATGTGTAAGTAGTGGTGGCTGTGGAGAGTAAGGTCATTAGCATAGAAGCTGATGAAAATAAATGCTCCTGCATCATTAGGTAGAGTCACGGTTCTTGCAAGCCTTCATCCCTTCCACCTGACATCACAAATAATCCAGTCAATTACCACATCTCACCCAGTACATGAATTCTTGACTCTTTGTCACTGAAAATTGAGCGGTGTTATCAGTCCAACTCATTTTATAGTTTTTCTTGTAGTAATCACTGAATTTATGAAGGATGGGAGAGAGAGATGTTTATCTCTAAAACTGTTAGAAAAAAATAAAATAAAATGTATTTTATTTGTTTATTTATACATTGGATTATAACTTGAGGAGAAATAAGCAATATGGTGCTGCAGTTGTTATGAGATGTTGTACGTAAGGACTGTGAACATGAGGCTTTTTTTCTTGCCCTCAGGTTGAAGTACTGTGTGTGTGTGTGTGTGTGTGTGTGTGTGTGTGTGTGTGTGTGTGTGTGTGTGTGTGTGTGTGTGTGTGTGTGTGTGTGTGTGCTGCATGTGTTCAGTGGTCTGTCAACTAAGATTGTGCAGTCATGTGAACACAACCAAAACAGTTCCTCTTGTGTTTTCAGTAGGTTCCATTGGAATGGTCATGGTGGGTTGCCATAGCAAACATCACTATAGAAAATGCCTCTGATGCGATAGTTTACCATTTCCAGCTTTGAATGAGTCGTTTCGTTTACTTTGGACTTGCTTTTCTTTTCCTCTCTATGGCTTTCATTCATTTTAATTTCTCCACGGGTTCATAAAAAGAGTGAGTTTTACAATTGGTCTGTCGTGGAGCAGGGGTTTCAGGCTTCATAAACCGCAACTGTTTTACTTAGGCAGTGTGAAATGATTTCAGACTACTAATGGTTCTCTACACCACCACACAGGCTTTTCTGCTGTTTACCAGCCACCAGCTCAACCCTTTAATGATATCTTGCATGGCAGGTCGAATAGGGTTGCACTCAAATACAACAGACATGTTGCAGATGAAAAAACCATTAGCTCTGAGTCTCAATGCTGTGATAGGGACATCATTAGAAGCCTCATGAGGACACTTTGAAGACTTTCTGTCTCTGTACAGCAAATGCAGTTTCTTTCACTTTGATCTCATTGCCATGGCTGATGGAGGGGTACAATGCATTAGTGTTCAGCTGAAACATTGCCACCATGGACACAGAGCAAAAATGCAAAAGGCTCTTTCTTTTTATAGAAGCGTCCAATAATATCTGGCATTGCTATGTATGCCTTGGGGTCAAGCTGTGTGCTTATGTGTTTGCATGTGTGTGGCTTGGAATTGTCTGTATGTGGGAACTGTGGGAAATCATTTGTCTATAAAAGGACGAGGATTAAGAAAAAATCTCCTGTGAAACAACCAGCAGTTAATGTTTGCAGTCGTTTCTAACTCACACAAGCACACAATGACACACTATGCACGCATAACCCTTGCACTCACACACTACTTGGTTATTTGTGGTGATGCCAAGTTTTGATTTTGCTGTCTTGCCGTCACAGGTCAATGACATCAACACACAGTGCATTTGCGCTGCCACTGCATGTTGAACGCTCAGAACGTGTATGACTGTTATCTCTTTTGCATTGGCCACTTAGTGGATAAATATCTGACCTAGGACAACATACTGAATTGACACAAATCTGATTTGAAAATTGAAGTTGGTCAGATTTTTGTGTCCACATAGCCCTAACCATAGACAGGTATACGGATACATAAGCAGACTCACATTGAGTCATTTTGTCTTTTTCTTTGTTTTCTTTCAGGATTCTACTACTGTGAGCCCAGTGACTCTTACAGTTGACCCCAAAGGCTACTTCCTTTACTGGACTGACCAGAACAAGGTAAGACACCACACCACCACGACCAAATAAATAATGTGACCAAACCTCATTAAAGTTTTAATGCTGCCTTACCAAATCAAATCGAAGATAAAAATCACACCACAGGGCAACTTGTTTTCTGCAAACATTAATTCGTAGCTATCACAGCAGCAGCAATCCTTTGCTTCCTTGTCAGTTTGAACATGTTCAACATCAAATTAGCATTATACAATGAAGTATTCCATTTGAGTTGGGTGTTTGCACGTACATTATGTGATTGACCAACACAGTGCTTTGTCAGAAAGCTTGCAAGGTAAAGCTGGGACTATATGTTTTGCTATTCCTCATTCATATTTCTCCCTGAGCCCTTTATAGCCTGCAGCCACTGATGCACTCACAGTCGTCTTAGTGAGGAGGTCTGAATTTTCCCCAGTGGGTTTGTTAGACTGAATGCTTTTAGCAGTGAAGGAAGTAAATCCAGGAATAAATGTAGGTGCAAGGAGCTTTAGTGTCATTCGACTTGTTAAAGCCTCACTGAGTAAGAAGAAAAATACCAAAGAAAAGAAACTGCTGTTTGTTTGCTTATCTCTAGTCAATGTGAAAACTACTTAAACCTCCTACTTTGTTGTCAGCATCATACAATCTGTATCTTCTCTCACAATGAGGTCAGCCGTCCGTAAACTATCTGAATTTCCGCACGATTTGAATCGTGTTTCACTGGAATGTTCCAGTGCTTTAGGGAAGCAATTAATTCTAACTGCAAGGATATAATTTATCTGCACCTTCTCAGATGAAGTTGGTAGAAAGTACCCAAGTTTATCTACCACTCTCATCTGATTCATTAACAATTACCATGGCAACACCAAAATAATTTGTGCTGCCACATGTATGTTTGTTAGAAAAGGATCTTAAAGGATTTTACACCAGGAAGTAAGGTTCATCCACTGCGGATTAAGCTTCTGAAAGGGCAGTTCTGAAAAAAGGGGTCAGAAATCTGAACTGCTGCACCTGAATTGCTTAACGTGACACCTGTGAGAATATTTTGTAGTGCATTGTGCTTTGTCTTTGCTCCAGTTATGGGTCTCATAATAGCCAGGAAGGAAGTTGTGAAATTTAAGTTATTCTCTGCCAGTCCAACCTATGTATTCTTCAAAAACCAATCTAGCTCCAAACAACTTGACGAGCATAATGTGCTCCTGTTCTTTTGTGTGTATAACTGTATCAGCACAGGCAGTTAGAGGTAGACTAATTAATAGCCATCATTGATTTTATGTTTGCCTAGATGAGGGTATTTCACTGGAGCCATGCAAGAGCACAGACAGGAGTGCTGACTGAGTCTATACCCCTGCACACACCTCTGTGCACAAACACACACATCAGCACGTCATTTATGAGCGTACTGCTTCTACTGTTTGGTAGAGCTTATCATGTTGGCAGCCTACTATAAATATTACACTATATATGGAAAAAGAGGGTTTGCGTCCGAGTCTATGTACAGTTTTACTAAGCCATCAATAAGGAAGGACTCTGGAGGAACATGTAGACAGACAGAAAAAAAAGGATCACGTTTCATGTCGGATTTGCTTATTAATCTGGAAAAGTGTGTGTCTGGACAGGAGTCATGTCATTGACTCCTGTCCAAAGTGTCATTTTCCACCAAGAGAACTGAAAAAGGCTGGCATTAAATTGTCATCATTTCTGGTGTCTCTGAAATAAAGGCAGGATTTTGAATGACAAGGCTTTTGTCTGTGTGTGTTTACATGTGTGAGTGCCTGTTCTGTCTCTCAACATTGACAACAGTCCTGCTGCCCACATAATTCAAACTGATACCAAGAACAGCCCGGACAAAACTCTGTTAGGACATAAAGAAAGGCACCCGCTACTTTATATACCTCCATCCCATAATCAACGGAAAAGAGTGTATGTTTATGAAGATGTCTCCTCTTGTGTTTTTGCTCAACTTTATGCACGATGAGGCTGCACATCTGTTCAACAGACCAATTTAAACAAGCTACAATGCTCTGTGCCTTTGTTATGTGTTTGTTAGAGACCCAGTCTGATGGCCTGCAGAGTAAAAGCATTCCTCAGATTCTTCAGGAGCACAGCAGAACTGTAGTCAGTGTACCCGCAGTGTTCACTCTCAAACACACATTGTCACTGATGGACACAGATTTCTTGCTCTTTTTTTAGTTTGACTGTTTCCTGGAGGCCTTTCTTTAGGGTTCTCTCCATGATAGAGAGAAAAAGCTGTTTTTATTCATTATTTTACTTTATTTATCCAGTATGATGAATTATTTATTAACTCATCCTGAAGTCATGAATCTGATTCCCTTGACTTGACAAAATCAAGACAGCTCAACTTTTACGGTAAAAGTACATGTGACTCACTTTTGACTCAGAATTACTCCCCGCTGAAGATCACTGATTAATGCGCCATATAATGTTTTTAATGACAGCAGATATATTTTAAATTAGTCCAATCAAAGCAAATTAGATTCCATGAGCCAAAGGGAAAGGTGTTTTTGGCAGTGCACAGCAGCAGTAATTAGTTAACTTTGTGTGAAATTAGACTGTAAACAAACATGAAATCGATGAGGGCTTGACACAGCCACTGTTGTAATAGATTTTACATCCAAGCTTTGTTGGCATGAACATATTTTAGAATCAATAAATGACTGACATTTCATTGACATAATCTAAGAAATGTTAATCGCATATTGTGGTATAGGCCTTTTTAATAAGTGTAAAAGAAGTAGAGGTTATGAACTTACATACATAAAAGCTGTTTGCCAGCCATCCAGACCAGGGAACAAAACCAGTCAACTCAAATGTATACAATGACAACTAGAAGCCCTCTGAGAGCGCAGATCTCTGCCAAGCAGCGATAAAGAGTCCTTCAAAAAATTCCTGGATCCAGACGGTGATCTGGATCACCACCAAAGTCTCATCATCTGTTCCTTGTCCCATTACACACCTTTCCTGAACATTTCATCAAAATCTATCCATAACCTTTTGAGTTGTTTTGCTAACAGACAGAAACAAACAGACAGACAGACAAACCAACACTGGTGACAACATGACCTTGACAGAGGTAACTATAAAGGAGTGGCTAAAGAACATCTTTTTTCTTTATTTTTTTATCTCTCTTTTGGAAAGATCTTGTCAATGTGTCGGTTTAGTCTTTTTTCTCTCTTCCTCAAGTGGGAACAGTGATCTCAGAAAAGGCATCAAACCATTTGAAGTGAACATATTTTCCACTAATGAAGGTTTTCTCTTTTATAATCTTTTGTTACCATCAAGTTTTTTAAATATGATACCTCAAACATGCATCAAATCTGTCAGTGGAAAAATCTGTCATTGAAACAGAAAGACAAGTTCCTCTGTCAGTGTCTGATCCAGCAGTGGATTTCAGCCATGTTTTAAGATGAGAAAGACAGCGTTTAGTTGTGAATACATTGTCAGATCTGTTTAAGTTTGCTGTTTGTTCCCTCTTCTCTCTGGCTTTCTTTTCAGTCGATGACTCAAGACTTAAGGATTCTTCCAGTTTTATCACAATGCTTTTTATAGAAGTCACAGTAAGTTGTGCAGACAATTCAGTCTCAGCTGTAGTAAGCTTGTATTTTGAGAAAGATTTGTCGGAACACTAACATGATACTCATTGATTTCTGATAGTCTGCCTGGGCAATCGAGGTGACAACAGTTAAAGAGGAGCTTTACTGGAAAATCAAATTTCTGATGTTTTTGTTGTGTCCCCGTGTCCTTCCTGTATCTAAACATCACTAAAGTGTCACAATAAACACTTCAGCCACTTCTGAGAAAGAAGGGCTTCTCTGTTTACCTGCGCTCAAGCAAGCGATTTTGAAAAGTCAAGTTTAGTTATGTAACTAGTACATTTGCCGTGCAACAACCCCCCCCCCAACAGCTACTCCTGGTCATGGGTGTAAACATTCAACCTGAAGAAGAAGAAGCACCACGGAGCAGTCAGTCAGCTGGTAGCTGGCCAATCACAAGCGAGTGGGAATGCACGTGATAGCTGGCCAATCTCTGGGGGTCGGGATTAGCTCAGAAACAGTGCCTGTTCAGAGGCTGTCAGAGAGCAGCAATAAACTTGAATGGCTTAATCTGAAGAGACTATGAGGCTTTTGACCATAAAAATTATTTAATTTATCTAAGTAGACATCAGTAATCTTTAAAATTTTTGGTTCAAAAAGACCATTCTACGTGACCTTAGAGAATGGGAGGTGACATGGTGTCGAAGGCTGCACTAGGGTCGAGGAGAATGAGTCTAAAGTCCATTTGGCTGCTATCAACATATCATTTCATTTATGATTATGGAGGGCTGTCTCAGTGCTGCGGAACCAGATTGGAGCTCCTCATACAGTAGACATACATTTTTTTTACACAGATGAATGTGGACCTGGGCTGCAGACATTAGGTAATTTGGCAAGAAACTGTGAAATGGGTCTCAAGTTATTGAGGTTGTTTGGATCTGCACTAAGTTGCTTTGTAACAATTGTTGTGAGAGATGATGGAACATAACCAGATGTAAGAGAGGAGTGGATGCTGACAGTAATATGAGAGGATAAGGGGGGGAAGACAGATCACAATAGTAGGCAGGGGATGTAACAAGTGGAAGATTTTGAATAGATCAGAAGAGGGGATCAGAAGAATCTTTATTAAGTGTAATGGATGCCGATTGGGATAAATAGGTGTATTTGGAGGTGAAGTTTTAACATTTTAGCAATGAAAAAGGACATGAAGGTCTAACAGTAACAGTTGGGGGCAGAGGAGTACCAACAGGTAGCATGCATGCATAAGCCTTCAAGTGACATAATCACCTACATTAACACTTGTACAAGCAGCACCCGACTCAATACACACATCCACAAACACGCAGTTACACATGTAACTCACACACACATAATAACATTCCTATAATGTCCAACCAGGAACAGGTGCTTCTTAAGAAGGTTAAAAATAATTTCTCCTCTTATTGGTTGAGCCTGATTTCAGCGGGAGGAGTTTTGTAACTCTCAGAGGTGGACTGACTCACTCAAATAAACAGCTTTTTGGTTTAGTTGCCATGGTTGCCAGTGCTGCAGCACACACCTTGAAAATGTCACATTCTTTTTTGCCCCCCCCCCCTTTATATTCTTAGAATATTGATAAACTGATTTCATTGTTTCCTTGTGTGTGTTATTTGTTTGTATGTTAGTGTGTGTTTGGTGGCTATGGTTATAACAAAAGGTTAAATGCATTCTCCTGTGAGATTTGTGTTTCAGCAGTGGGCACTCACAGAACAAGCACTCAGTATATGGCCTTGAACAATGTTTAGAGGTGAAAGACACTTCACCCCAGGCCACAACCAGATCATACGTTTTTGCAGCTAGTGAATGTGTGATATTTGTGAATGAGCCTTGTATTGACCTTATCAAGAGCATGAATAATTCTGTCTGGGTTTAGCTTATTAGGCACTTCATGCATATACTGTAAATAAACACACACCTTTCTCTCTCTCTGTTCTGTCATTGTGGTATTCACACATCTGATTCCCCCAGCACAGCAATTTTCTGTGATTACCAGCTACTGCTACTCCACCTTTGTCAGCATTAAATTGGTGTGAAAGACAAAGACAAAATGTGCAGCCCATCTACTAAAGGTGAATTGTGACCTCTGTCACGTTTTAGCAGAGGCCCTTTTTCACAGAGGCCCTTTTTCATCTCTACCTTTCCTTAGAGAAAAAAACAAGAGAAACAAGCCAAAAATGATGATGATCAGAAGATGATGACAACTGTCATGTTCCCTTTATTAGCTGGATCATATCAATTCAGTGATGTCCTTTCAAGCCACATTAGTATTTTGGTAGCATGTTAGGTTGGTGTTTTATACCTTTTAAGGTCCAGTGATTTTAGGAGGATTTTTGGCAGAAGTTTAATGTGTGTAGTGTGTAACTGCTTAAAAATAAAGTTTTTTTGGTTTTTATAGCCATAGCCTCTTATTTTTATTTTTGGAAAGGGCCTTGCTATACAGAGGCCACCATCTTGTGCCACCTTGTCTGTACAGCAGCCCAGACAGACAAAACCAGCCAAAGCATGTGTCTGGCCTTTTGAAGCAGATGCTTAACATGTTCTCTGGTACATGAAAAGGACACCATAGGCTCTTTATGTGCTTAAGAAGGGAGGGGTCAGTGGAGGAGTTGTCTAGTTTATTAGTCGGACCATTAGATGTCTGCAATTCTTATACATTGGACCTTTAAGGCGATTTGATCTCCTGGGCCTAAAGACAAATACATTTTCAGAGGTACCTTAAAAGAAATAAACACATATACAGGACTCATGACTTTGTGTGGCCATGGCAGTGGTAAATGCGTCAAAAGCTCTGAAATGTCCCAAATCCATAAAATCTGTTATTGCTATGTTATCCATATTGTGGACACAGAAAAACAGTGAGCTTGGTGTTAAAATGTCTAATGTTCCTATCCTGCACATTTTGAACAACAAATCTTTTTTTCTCCTGAATGTTGATGTTGAGGGAAGTCTTTTCACACAGTGTTAAATTGCACAGAAAATATGTTCAGACAGTTGTTACCTGGAGTAGATATCAGGTGAGGGTCAGGTTTTACAATGAACACTGCAATGGCTAATGTTCACAGCTAAAGTTCACAGGGAAGGGTTTTTGATAGCAGCCTTGGGTGTCTCTGTGCAGTACCTTTGAAGTTGTTATTTATTGGTGTTCAGGGGTGGTTTAGAGAAGAACTGTAGTCACTCTTGTCATTGAAGCATTTAAATATTATGACATCTAAGCAAGACACAGTGTTTAAAAACAGCAAATGTTTCTAGAAAAGGAAAACTTTTTCTGTCAAACAGTTTTTATTAGGTGGCATGCACACAGGCACTCATCCCAAAACAAGAACATGTAAACTATCTATCTTTAAAGGTACAGTGTGTGAAATTTTGCGACATTTTTTATTCGAAGTTACACTTTGCAGCTGAATATCCCTCACCTCAGCCTTCCCTTCCTAGTGTGTTGGAGGACCTGGGTAGCCTTTTGTTATCATGAAAACTAAAAATAATCTAAAAGATATTTACTTTGTCCACTGTGGGCTATTGTAAAAACACGGTGGTCGAAAATGGCTGCCTACATAGAGCTGACCTGGGTCCTAATTTAAAAAAAAAAGGCTCATTCTGGGTCAGTGGAAGGCAATATTTCATACAACAAGGTGACAATACTCTTTATCTTCAATTTCTGCCTAAGGGACACATTGCATCTATATTTTACACATTAGACCTTTAAAATAACTTTAAAGTAGAAAAATTTGAGCATATACACACACACAAACAAAAGTCTTTGTTCGAAGCTGAGAGTTAAAGATAAAAAATAGTATGGTGTTAAAAGAAGAAAAGTTTCCAAGCTCTTTTGGATTAGCAGCTTCTGGGTAACTTCAGAGGGCTTTGTTTGCACTTGAGTTTGCCCTTCTCTTTGAATTCTTATTAGAACTTATTTCAGGCACACATGCACAACATAACACTGAGGATGAAGTGCAGGGCTGACACGGCTCTATTCATTTCCTCTCCGGAGCAACAGGAGCAACAGTCCGTTCACAAACCTTGTAGTCCCAGATCCGGAAAAAGGGCTTTTGTGTCCATTTGGAGCTTTTTGGCTTCTTCGAGGCTCTGCTGCTGCCAACAATGTTCAAGGTGAATCTTGGCATTTAAACTGAGTCTGCCAAGGCAATGGAAGTGACTTAGTGACGGCAGCAGCTTTGTCTGGGCAGGTCAGATGTGGAGCTAACACATCCTGGATTCAAGTGATAAGCTTAACCAATTATATGGCTTGTAAACTATGTTGATGGTGCAGAAGCAGCCACTAAAGAGTAACAGTTAATACAAGCTCACAGTCAGTATCTGGGATGTACAGGAGTTAGAGTAAATAAAAGGAACAAGATGTAATGTAAGTAACTTGTATATAAGAAACCCCTCCCTTTTCACATTTGTTTATGTTGCAACCTTTTGCTAAATTATTTTTAATTCCCTTTTCCTCTTCAAGCTTATACCTTTCATGAGTATGATGTGTGATGTCAAAATTTACATACTTGGGTCTCTTGATTATATTCTCTGCAGAGACTCTCAAGTCTGATAGGGACATTTGGTGGACTGTCATCTTCAAGTTTTTTTTTAATTTTGGATTAAATTTGTAATTCTGTAGGCACCACTCAAAGACATCTGTGGGCCTCAAGCCACTGTGTTTTGGCTGTGTGCATAGAGCCATAATCCTGTAAAGGACTAATGCCCTGAGCTCGTGAGGTCAAAACATAGAATGTTTCTTTGTTACTGCATGACTGTGTTGTGTCTAGATTTGTCTTCCACTGTTTGTTTGTCATACTTTGTATGACACTTTTTGCACTTTGTATTGCATCACTTTGCAGGAAAAAGTGTTTAGAAATTAAATCTTATTGATTGATTGATTTAGTGATGAAAATACATTGTTGTTATAGATAGGTGATAATCATTGGTTAACCCGGGTTATCATGTTCAAAAGACTATTTTTATAATTTTATAACAGGTCAGTAATTGAGCTGAGCTAAGACCTCAAGGACCACCGATGTTCTGGGATTCATGTAATTTCCATTTTTTGAAAATTATGACATTAGTTGAATGGTAATCTGATTTTAACCTGATGGTTTGATTTTCTTTTTGCTAAGGAAATTACATTAAATGCTTATGCTAGTGCTATCAGAACTACAGTATAAACAATTCATTAGTATACCATGTTACATTAGCTGAAATAGAATGTCGCTTGAGAAGGGAACAACTGCCACACAATCTTCTTGGGAGAATTTACTTTAAAACAGTATCATTATAAACATGCGTCATTTATTCTGCATAATGTTTTCTAGGAAATATTAACCATACACATTGAATTTCTTAGAAACTTTTCTGTCCCACTCCTCCCAATCTAAAACTTCCCCTCAATTTTCTGTATCCACACACATTTGGACTTCCCATTCAGGCATACAGTATATCTTAACATCTGCTCTCATCCTTCTCTCTCATGAGTCATTTTTTTATTTAATAAACTAGAAATGGACAATATTTTTAATGTATTTTTTTAATTCAGCTTTTATTTTATCAGGAAAACTTCAGTTGAAATTAAGAGCCTCTATTTCCAGCAAGACCTCAACAAGACAGGTAGCAGCACAACTGTAACATCCCCTGCAGGCAAAGAAGACAACAGAAGACAATATATACTGTATAATGGATTTTACAACTACAGATTGTGTGCAGTAGTTGTTGTTAGATTACATTCTCATCCACAGTATACTGTAGGTTACTCCCAACAAACCATGTATTGACTCATTCAAAGGTGCTGTCTCTGAAAGTAAGTGAACAGGTTGATTAAGCTTCTCATTGTGTCCTGGATCCAGGTACTTATAACATTTATTCTGGCCTATTTCTCTGCCACTTATTCAAAATTGATCTCTGTTGTGTTGATTGCTTTAGTCTCCATTCACACAGAATGTAATTTGATATTGAGTGGTCAGTGTGATGGAAGTGCTGCACACTGACACAGGAGTAGAAAGGCATATGAGGAAAGGAAGAGTCAATGAAAAGAGAGATTTTGCAGTGCTTTTAAATTAGTTCACTTGTTTTACTCACTTAGACATTGTCAAAAATGTCTCTTATTTAAATCTTAAAACATTTAAGGATGAACAAAGAGTTCAATGAAATTTAAAAATGGAGCACCACGGTGATGCAGGTAAATTGATTTTGACTATCCAATAGACTTCAGTCAGCTGAAAGCTGTGCCTCATTCTCACCCTCTTGTTAAGTAAAGAATTTTATTTATTTCTGTCCCTGTCACTGTCATTAATGTCTTTGGACATGGTGATTACCACGTCATCACTAAAACCACAGGCTCATATATTGGTTTTCCTGTAATAAACCTCCAGTGTTCTAAGGTTTTCCAACCTCATTTCACACCCATAATTATTTTTATGATGAAAACACATTTGCTGCACTTGATATTGTTATATCACAAATATTGTTAAATAAGATAAAAAAATCTTATTTCGAGTCATCCCCTCACATATTATATTTTCTGATACCACACTTTATACCACAGCTCAGTAAATAAGCTGAGCTAAAAGTGAATCATTAACATTTAAACCTTTACTTTGAAATGTCCACAGTAAGGCTATGTACATTATACTCCCTCAGATAGCAGCAGCCATCGTTTTTTTCCAGAGTTTGAAACTGCTGTTTTGACATATCTATGATTTGAATTAATTTAAATGTGAAGCAAAGTCCGGGCTGCTGTTGTAGCTGTCAGAGTTGGATATTTGCATGGCCAATGTAGAACTTCATGGATTCAGTTGAATCCATCCGAGTGAGCTTGCCCCACATTGGTCTAGCAGTGCCACCAAGCTGAACAGTTACATCACGTGCACAGAAAAAAGGGAACCATGACAGAATAAGATTAAAAATAATTCGTACCATCAAATCCCATTTTTGCCCCCATTGTCTAATATGCACTGTAGGAAGTTTTATCACACACACTTTTAGGCAAGCTTCTTCAAAGGTGTTCATGAAGTACTCAGTGAGACACATGAAGTCACAAAAGCCACTGTGTGAAGAATGAAAAAGTGAACAAACTAGGCTCTCATACCTCCCCACACTTGGCTACACACTGTATGAGGTGGGTTGATTGTATAAAAATTGCTGAACATGTCAGGTCAGAAGGTTTGGTTGATTGTTGAATCATGAAATCCTAAATGTTACACAGTTTCTCTCTAATCTTGCAGTCCATTTCTTCCTTATTTTTCTTTGTTATTCAATCTAGTTTGACATCTGGTTTGTAACATAAAGACAATTTTTTTCAGTCAATCTTTTCTTTTAAAATCAGTATGAATGATGTTTGCTTGGCTCACTGGAGCCATTTCTTAATTAAATGATGGTTTGATTGATTTATGGTCACCAGTCAATAAAATGTGTCGATCTGTGATCTGTGTTAGTATGGGATGGGATTACTGTGGGTCAGAAACCATCAGCCTTTCACAAAACTATGTAGGGCTCAGATAAGTAATACTAGTGCAAACGTATACGAGAGGTGAGAGTTGAATTAAATTCACTGATTTTCTTAAAAATTACTGATACTTTGAGGAGAGTGACATTTAAAAATTTGGTTAGCGGTATGAGTCACCAAGTACACCAGGAGGCTGACTTTCCTCCTCTCTCTCTCTTTTTTTTCTTCTTCTTCTACTCCCCTCTTTCTACTTCAAACGTCAACCCAGCCCAGTTGCCATGACAATCCAATCCATGCAGCTTGTTTTTTTGATGCTGCAAAGACCTCAAAACCCTCCTGCTGTTGTCATTTGACTGGCATTGCTGTTCCAAGCCAGGTGGCAGCTTTTCTCACAGAGCCATTTCAAAAAAAGGGCATTCAGCCAAAAGACTTTGAAGTCCCTCTGTAGACAAGCTCTTAATAAGAGAAAATGCTTCCTTCCTTATTCATCCCAGGCTTTGACTGCAGTCCCATGTTGTTCATCAGTCTGTTGCTGTATCTTATAATCCCAAGCCCAATTAAATTCTTCTCCAAATAAATATAGTTTGTAGTTTTGCAGTTTGGCTTTTATAAAAACCAGAGACCACATTTGGATGAGATCATGAGAAGATGTGAAGGGTTGGTGAGGACTGACATGTCACTGTGCTGGCCATATGAGCAGATAGTGTTACTGAAATAGAAGATAAGAGGTTGTACTCACTCACACGTTTAATACAGGTTCATGTTCACAATCGCATGTCAGAGTATTGTGGAGTAATAAATAGTCCAACTCAATAACCTAACAGTACTGGTCTTGGTATTGCTTGATTGAAACATAATTAAACTCCACAATGTGAAAAACAACAAGCTTCCCTTGGATCCAAACATAATAATCCTTACATAGTAGCAATGAAACCAAGATGAAATATGTATGAAACTTCCTGTTTTACACTGCATATTGTATATTCTGCACACTGAAAGATACACTTTTTGTAAAGCAATTAGATTTCTTAAATTGTCGGTCTCTTACTGTGAAGCTCAGGTCAGAAGTTCACCCAGTAATAACGTTTTCTCATTCCCTTTCTTTTCTCTTTTTTCACCTCAGTTGGTGTGAACAGAGAAAATGTTAAAAGATTCAATTCATAACAGAATGTTTTCAATTATTCTTCTCTCTTCTAAAGAGTAGTGTAAAATGTAAACCTTGATGGCACAAAACCTTACCACCTGCAACATCAGTAAAATCAACAATTAACTATCTTACTATATAACTACTAATCACAAAGCTCCTCTAAGTATAATGATAAAATCTATTTAAATATTCATTTATATCTGCACATTTAACAGTATTATCAGTTTCTTGTTCAGCTAAAGAGAGAACCTCCTGAGTGTGTCGTTTGTTGAGTATGTCAGCAGAAAATCATGTAAGACATTATGTCTCAGGCTTTGAGTCAAGATTATGTTTAGCCTTTCCAGGATCATTTCTATCATTGTGTATCATGCTTCATTGTGTATCATAACACACACACACATACATACATACCTTATTAATATATAAAGAGCTATCATTTCTCTCTCCTGCTTGTCTCTCTTCATGTGAACTAATGCTTGGGTTTTTCCATATTTACTAAAAAGGCCTTAACTTTTATGTTTTTTGCTGGAGGAATTAGGACAGTGAATGGCTTACACTCAACCCCCATTTGCTGATAAGGCAATTTTAGGTCTTTTTGCTTTCAAACAATTTCCTGTGCTTCCCACACAAACAAAATGACCAATTGCTCAAGAAAGTGACTGGAGGCAAGAAGTTTTAACTCCATTATCGAGAGACAGATGTAGATAATTGGTGTGGATAATCACAGAGGGCAAAGAGTATTTTTTTCTGTTAGAGTGTCATGTTAATAATTTACAACTACAACCATGTAACAGCAGGATATATATAATCTATTTACTCTCAGAAACACTGAATATTCTTGTTTCAGGTTTATACTTTGTATTGTTGATTGCTTTGATGCATACTAATCGAAATAATTAAATTAAATGTGCTTCTGATATTTACGAGGGCTTTAATTCCCACCAGCCAGGGGTTTCTGAGTTTTCATGCCACCCTGCTGCTTCTCATTTCAAGCTGAATTCCTTTTGTACTCTGCAGCAATTATTCTGCTGCTCTCTCCATTTCCAAATGTTCGTGTCAGAAAGCGTATTAACAACACACAGAGGCACTCATTTTGGCCTTTATGGTTATGTCTCTAGAGACATAACAAAGTGAATGAAAGTTTTTGAGAAAAAAAAACAAAGAAATCTTGTCATAACCAAAGATAAAAGCACAAGAAAGAACATTTCCCTTAGCAGAGAGCATCACATTTCAAACCACAACCCTCTGACAGACTTGATTAGGCTCAGTAAATGCTTTACCCAGGCTTTTAATCCAATATTACAGTGTTATGAGTATCTGGCAGATGTGACCTCATTTTTTTCACTGATAAATATAGTATTGAAGTGAATTCAATAAGTTTTCTGCCAAGCAGCCACCCTGTTGTCCATCACTGAATTTCACTCAAACTCTCTTCTTCCTCTTGCTGTTTCATTTCCGCTCGAGCAACTAAGTGTGTCACATACAGTATGTGGGTCAGTTGACTTTCTTTCCCCACTAAAGTCAATTCAGTTTGGTGGAATGATAAGAAGGTATCAAATTGAAGCAGCTTGGAGGTGCTCTGGGCCACGTTATAAGGCAAAGCAGTCTGCCATATTTAAAATACCAGCTACTCTTTGAGAGTCCTCCTTGAGAGAGAGTTACATGTATATCATGAGAGAGAGAGGTTAGTAGAAGAGAGGAAGACATGGAGAATATTGCTTTTAATCAGTGCATTAGCAGAAACTTGAAGCTAGAGTTGATATTTTGATTTCTATCAAATACTTTTAGGACCCATTGCAAAAACACAAAATTGCCAGTGGTTTCTTTGCCCGGAAAGAGGATTAAAAAGGCAACTGGCTTTAGAGTAGCAGTGGTTTTTGAGCTGGACTTGACCAATATTTAAACTTGTTTTTTATCTTTTTGGTTTGGCAATCATCTCCTCTCTCAGATAAATTTAGTCTAGAGTAATGAAGCTGTTATCTCATTAATGCAAGGCCTGTATTAATAGAAGCATATCTCCTCCAGATTTAATACTTCTCTAATGTTTTGTTTTATCATAATTATCCTAGAATCTTTGGGTTAGAGAGTTCAGTCAGTTGTTGTCATTGCAGTTGCATTTAAAACAGTTTATCCTAACAGCAGCAACTGTAACACCAACATTTGTCTGGCACATCCAATCTGCATCTGTTTTCTTGCTGCGTAATAATATCAAACAATTAGTTAATATCAAAAATTAGTAATATGACAAATAAATACAATACGGAACTGTATTTGAAGTAATTTAGAAACATTGTCACCAATGAATAGTTCATTTTCTACAAAAGATAACTTACCTTTTTTATTTCAGCCATTGAATATCCAACTTCTGTATGTCAGTTGCTGTTCTTTGATAACTAAATTTAAGGGATTCTTATCAAAAATAAATTTGTGAAGCTTAACAAATATTTCCAGCCATTGCTGTGTTATATTGCCTTTAATCAAGAGAACTGAAAATTTCTCAGTATAGTTTTGTTGTTGTTGTTGTTGTTGTTGTTGTTGTTGTTGTTGTTGTTGTTGTTGTGTTCTTCAGTTTTAATCATTAAAACTATACAGAACGCCTACACAATAGTAATGCATTCATGTTTTAAGAACCTGTTGCATGTTATAGCTATTGAAAAATTAGCTGTTTACTCTGTTTACATTGGTCATTAAGTCAATCGAATTGTGCAGTTTTTAGTTTTGGATTTGAGTCAGTCCTCATTGTTGAATGCTTTCTTGTACTCAACTGTTTAAGATAAAACAAAAGTAGAAAAGGGAGAAGGAAGAAAAATCACAGAGTGAGGAAGGAAGGATCTTAAACAAGAAGAGACAGCCACAGTAAATGAGGGAGGAAAAGTTTTTTCTCCTCTAAGACAGAGAAAAGTGCATTTCTCAATGTCCACTTTGTCTTGACCTCAAAGGACCCATGGATTGCACTTGCAAGGTGTCTAAATGAGGTGATGTGAAAAACGAGAGCCAGAGCAGCACTATATCTGCCACTGGCAGTAGCTTTCAGAGAACTTCAGTAGCGAGAACTGGCACAAGCTCTCACAGGCACACTGATCACTTCAGCCAAAAGGCTCTTATACTGAGATGCGGTGTAGTCAAATGTACCTTTTGTCCATTGTTTGAAAGCCGGATATTTATTAGTTGAAAACTGTTGCCTACAAAGACAGTGTAAGTAATTAGAAGGGTTTGAGGTAAATAAGACAATTTATGACTAAAATGTACGGTGGCCCTTAAGTGCAAAACACAACAACTTTTCACAAAGACACAACATTTCAGAAAACAAATTAACATTTCACAAAACACAACAATTCAGAAAACACATTTCACAAAACAAATTAACATTTCAGAAAACACAACCACTGTTCAGAATACAGACTGTTAGAAGCCATGCCTCTTCATCTCTGATTGGACAGATCCTGACTGTTTTATGTCATTTCCTGTTTGTATTACTGTGTGCATGGCTTTTTTAACAGCATGTTAATGGAGGATGAAATGGCTTTAATAGAGGATTGTTTTGAAAGAGGATATTCACTCCAATGCCATTAAAAAGTTGTGCCAGCACAGAGTAATACAAACAACAAATGATGTTAAACAGTCAGGATCAGTCCAATCAGAGATGACGAGGTGTGGCCTCTGAAAGACCTACCCTTTCCATTATCTGAATTGTCGTCATGTTTTCTGAATTGTCGTGTTTTGTGAAATGTTAATTTGTTTTGTGAAATCTTGTGTTTTTGTGAAATGTCGTGTTGCACTTCAGGGCCACCGTAGAAATGAGTGCCCATCCATTTTAACTAAATGCTCCTGCAATCACAAAATGTTCGCTCTTTCCCATAGATACAGATTTTAACGCTGATTTCTGCATTGACTCAATGCCATTGAGTCTAGGAGAAGCCATTATTTTCCATTGGTCTGGCTGGTTTGTCTGTTCAGGCTGCCGTAGAAACATAGTGGCACAAGATGCATAAAGCAAGACTCTTGCTTAAATTACTTATAAAGTTATTTGCTTTTTGTCACCTGAGAATCAATCTTTTATATCAAAGTGATTACACAATTATGCAAACATTTGTTTGACCAGTATTTTCAGTTTCTACAAATAAACACTCCTAAAGTCCAGTTTGGATGTGTAAGTTGAGAATTGTTAAAACATGAAGGATTTGTGGATTAGGCCTGGAAAGCTGTTGGAGCAATTTTCTTCTTATAAATACATAGAGCACAAGCACATATTCAAATGATGAGAATTTTGTTGAGTGAAAGCATATAAACTGAAAACACATCAAATGTACATATCTATGATAATCTTGATTTTCATTCATTTTCTTTGGGGATTTTATGCATGCTTTTATTTGTGTTTAAGCATTCCTGCATGTGAATGACCGTGTGTGACACGCTCCAGGACTCTGACAATTATTTCAGATTTCCACTGCAGGCCTGATTAGAGCCTGAAGGAAGTCATTCCGATAGTAGAGTCTGTATGAGGAGGGTGTGGAGGAGTAAGGACAGAAGAAGACTGAGAAAGAGGTGATGGTGTCTGAGCAGGCCTGTATGTGTGTGTGTGTGTGTCAGCAGGGGATCAGACAAGACAAGATGTGAACTGTCATCCATCATCATGAGAGCCTCTGTTAAGATTCAAGCAGATGGGGTGAAGGATTCTCTCCAAGGAGAGAAAGGGTGAGAGTAGGAACAGAGAGCTGCATGTCCAAGGCAGCAAAAGCATAGATGAGGACACAATATGTGAGGAAAGGAAAAAGGATGTTAAAGCAAAAATCCTGCCAGAAGCATAACACAGTCAGAGAGAGAGATGGAGAACTAGAGAGGATGATAGACAGATGAGGAAAGCGGCTTTGCTTTTTCTGTCATCCCACTCAGTTCTTTTATCTATCAGAGCAGAGTGGGCTCCCTCCAGTGTCCCTCACTATACTCCATCCTTCACTGCATGTGCATGTGTGTGATTGGTCTTGTGCGCTCCAACCGGTCACATCATCACTCTCAGTCCCTGAGTGCTTATACTGACTCAACACAGCAGAAACTGCAGACTGATGACTGGTTGGAGTTTGTGTGTTTATTTGTACGGATGTGTGTGTGTGTGTGTGTGTGTGTGCGTCTACAGAGTTGTGTGAGCATGCGAATGTGTGTGCTAATGCACCAAACAAAGATTTCTTTAGCCTTTATCTCTGTGTCAGTTGCTTTGCTGAACATGCCGGCTGCTGATAGCCATTATCAGCTGCAGCCATGCTTCTCCAATGCTTGTGTTTTTATTCCATCTTCACTGCTTTTCTCCTTGTTTTCCTTATTCTTAGTGACCTCTGCAACCTGTGTCCTCTTCACATTTATCAGACCATGACAATAGATTACCAAAGACATGAGATTTCCACATATTTATGACTCAAGTCATGTTTTTAAGAACCTAAGATAATAACTAATAAATATGTAAATGCAATAGGAGAAAATATCATACATTTATACATATATTTATTTTCATATTATAATGTTTTGTAAGCATCTTCTATGAATTTAACTATTGTGAGTGTAATATATTATATTGTATTATATTCAATGGATAGTGAAGAACTCTAAGATCTTTGTTGGTACAAAATAAGCCCTGTCCACACTTCAATTTAAATCAATCTAATTCAGTTTTATTTGTATAGTGCAAAATCACAACATACATTATCTCAAGACACTGTACATGGTAAGGCAGAAATCTTTACAATATTATGGAGAGAAGAGAAACCCAACAGTTTACTCACTGAGCAAGCACTAGGCATCAGTGGAGAGAAAAAAACTCCCTTTTAACAGGAAGAAATCTTTGACAGAACCAGACTCAAAGATGTGCGGTCATTTGCCTTGACCGGTTGGGGTGAGAGGAAAAATGGGGGATACAGGAGAGGTGGGGGACACAAAGGGAACTACAAGTATGCCTACACTACCAGTCAAAAGTTTGGACACACCTTATCATTTAATGGTTTTTCTTCATTTTCATGACTGTTTACATTGTAGATCCTCACTGAAGGCATCAAAACTATGAATTAACACATGTGTTACATGTGTTACATGTGTTACATGTGTTACATGTAACACATGTAGTGAACAAAAAAGTGTGAAATAACTCAAAACATGTTTTATATTTTAGATCCTTCAAAATAGCCACCCTTTGCTTTGATTACTGCTTTGCCCACTCTTGGCATTCTCTTGATGAGCTTCATGAAGTAGTCACCTGAAATGGTTTTCCAACAGTCTTGAAGGAGTTCCCAGAGATGCTGATCACTTGTTGGCCCTTTTGCCTTTACTCTGTGGTCCATCCCATCCCAAACCATCTCAATTGGGTTTAGGCCAGGTGACTGTGGAGGCCAGGACTCTATCACTCTTCTTTTTGGTCAAATAGCCTTTACACAGCCTGGAGGTGTGTTTGGGGTCATTGTCCTGTTGAAAAATAAATGATGGTCCAACTAAACACAAACCAGATGGGATGGCATGTCGCTGCAGGATGCTGTGGTAGTCATGCTGGTCCAGTGTGCCTTCAATTTTGAATAAATCCCCAACAGTGTCACCAGCAAAGCAACCCCACACCATCACACCTCCTCCTCGATGCTTCACGGCAGGAACCATGCATATACAGACCATCCGTTCACCTTTTCGACGTAAAAATACACGGCAGATGGAACCAAAGATCTCAAATTTGGACTCATCAGACCAAAGCTCAGATTTCCACAGGTCTAATGTCCATTTCTTGTGTTCATTGGCCCAAACAAATCTCTTCTGCTTGTTGCTTTTCCTCAGTAGTGGTTTCTTAGCAGCTATTTGACCATAAAGGCCTGATTCCCACAGTCTCCTCTGAACAGTTGATGTAGAGATGTGTCTGCTACTAGAACTGTGTGGCATTTACCTGGGCTCTAATCTGAGGTGCTTTTAACTTGCTATTTCTGAGGCTGGTGACTCGGATGAACTTTACCTCAGCAGCAGAGGTGACTCTGCTGTTTTAGCAATTTTCCAGACTGACAGACCTTCATGTCTTAAAGTAATGATGGACTGTTGTTTCTCTTTACTTAGATGGTTCTTGCCATAATATGAATTCTAACAGTTGTCAAATAGGGCTGTCAGCTGTGGACCAACCTGACTTCTGCACAACACAACTGATGGCAGCAAGTTCATTAATAAGTCAAGAAATTCCACAAATGAACCCTGACAAGGCTCAGCTGTGAAGTGAAAACTGTTTCAGGTGACTACATCATGAAGTTCATTGAGAGAAGGCCAAGGGTTTGTGGCTCTGTCAACAAAGCAAAGGGTGGCTACTTTGAGGAATCTAAAATATAAAACATATTTAGAGTTATTTCACACTTTTTTGTTTACTACATAATTCCATATGTGTTCATTTATAGTTTTGATGCCTTCAGTGAGAATCTACAATGTAAATAGTCATGAAAATTCCATTAAATGAGAAACCAAACTTTTGACTGGTAGTGTACATTAACTGCATTTTAAAAATCTGCACTAAATTGTGGCTGAGTGTTCTGTGTTATTATTGCTGTGATGGAGGACAGATATGAAAATAAAGCATTAAGTAATATGACTTGAAGCTTGCAACAAAGGGATGGAAGGTGACAGTGACATGATTAAGTGCCCAATATAGTATTTATATTATTTATAATACAGAGTGACAGGCTGAAAATCAACGAGGAGGAAGGGAATGATTTGTGCAAAGGAAATTAATAAAAACAAAACCCTTTCTAGCTCAACAACATTATTCCAAACCAACAAAGCAAACATAAGTATTGACTGGCTATGCAAGACTGATTTGATTGAAAATATTTCCAGTAGCAAAATATAATCAAATCCTTTGTTGTTGTGTAGCCAACAATTCCTGTGTCTTCATCACCTTTATACTCTCTTGGCAACAAAAAATACGCAGACTGTATTAACAAACGGGAAGATAATTGATCTTTTTAGAGGTATAGGCTTTTGTTGAAAAGCAGTGTGTGTTTATATGTGTGTGTGTGTGTGTGGGGTCAAACCAATCAGTTCACGTTCAATCTAGGCAGATAGGTGAATGTGAATGGGGGTGAATTGTCTGTTAGCGGTGAAATTAAGCATTTTATAAGAAAATTAATAGCTATATTAGACTCTACAACAGCGTTCCAAACATACACAATATATACTGTGGCAAATTTCCACCTTGTATCTTTTAAATGCTGCAATGCCACAGCAAAATAGGGGGTAGATAAAACTGTAATGTGATGGATCATTGCTTTAATATGCTCAAAGGCATATATAATCAAATATTTTTCCATACTTTATGATAAGAAAAAACTCAAAGAAACTCAAAGAACTCTTAAGAAACTTGTGCAGCTTCCACACAATGGTTGGTTCCTGAAATGGCTTCAAAAAGGTTAGAGAGACATATGCAGAGTAGATTTGCATTTTGAATTCAAAATATGGTGGAACAATATATATGCTCATGAGGTTGACCATTTGTGTAACCAAGTCTGTACTGACAAGCATCAATCCTGCCAAAAAGTTTGACCAGTCATACCACATGATTTGCTCCCCAAGCCTTCACCTATGGAAAAAAACTGGACAGTTTATGAATGTGTACTGCCATTTCAAGAAAGACAATATTTAGGCACCGCAAATCCACAGCAACATTACTGACATTAATATTATATTTCTTTTTCCCCTCTTGACCTCGGCTATTGCTAGTTCCTCAAATGAGGACCATTCTTTCAGCTTCCTGATGAAGATGAACAGACTGGGAGATGAGAGTGTCAAATAATGATAGAAATAATTTAATTAAATACTTATTGTTACCAGCCATCAACACAAAATTCGTATGTGTCAGCAAATCATGAACATGAGATGAAAAGGTTTTTGCACAAGCTGCTTCTCAAAGACTCTCGTTGAGTTTTGTTTGTTGGCAATTTACAGAACCATAGTATATGTATTTCTTTATTTTATTTGTGTATGGCAACTTTCCACTGAGGTAAAAAGTGCTAACTGCCAGAGTATAGTAGTGTATATGCTCCTTTTTTCACAATGTGAAGACAATTTGTCTTTTATTGGTTGCTCATCATTGTGCCAAATCAGATTTAATCTCACTTTTACGATGATGCAGAGGAATAGAAAATAGGAAGAGAACTGGATACATAGGACAAGTGGGAAAGATGAAAACTAGACTGAATGAGTTGTTTCAACTCAGTTTCAACAGACCCTTGGGCAGCCTTGTGGCAAAGCCAGACTTTTCAATTTGGCTCAAGGCCTTTGCCACATGACATACCTCATTTCTTTCCCACTTCTGCTGACGTTCCCTACTGGCCTACTGAATAATTGTGTTTAATCTGTGGAAATAATTTACAATTTAACATGTACTTTTGTGAATTGTATATATTAATCCTGCTAAGATTTCGGATTGACAGAAAACTCGGACCATCAGTACCAGGTCTAAGCAGGCAGCACAGTGCAAATTATCTCAGAATCTTCATAAAATCACATCCCTGCAACAAAACAAGCTTTCTGTTTGCTTCTTTTCTATCTAACCACTTCAGGTGAGTAGGCTTGTGACTTTATCACTTTGGGGCTGTTATATTCACTCTACAGATTCCCAAAAGTAGAGCAGCAGCGTGGATGTGACTCTCAACCAAGTTCAAGGACAGCTCTTTATGAACCATTTTCGCCCATAACAATACATGGTTCCTGGCAGCCGAGTGGTACTGGAGTGCCACTTATAGGAACAGACACAGCAACTGTACAGCTTTACTGTGTTTTGTTCACATAAGTGTTAATTCTGTTTATGATTAAGGGACAAACTTTAATTGGTTATGCAATGGTTTTATTAACCCTTGCACCACTTACAACCTAAACTTCTCCTCTATTTTATCCTTGACTTTAGTTGCATTCCAAATTGCTATATAAACAGAGAGAGCCTCCCTCGGCTTTCAAGCCATGCTGGGATACAGTCTGTCTTTACAACAGCTTATTTTTATCCAGTGGAAGGTGTGAGAATTTTAAGGTCACCCATACATGTTAAACCAGTATAGTCTACAGTCTGGAATCTCATAACACTCACTCCGGTAAGTAAACCACATCTAACTGGTCATAGCCTGATTCAAGACACAGCCATACTGGTAGATGACCAAAATATTTGGTTGTGGAAGCTTTCAAATTATGATGGATGGTGATTGCTTAATATCAGTTATTGTTTGGTAGGGATGGCACAATACCACTTTTTTGTCTCCGATATTGATATCACAAACTGTATCACTGCCGATACTTATATTAGTCCATTTATTTAGTCATTTTAGACCTTGTGCCATTTCAAGCTTCTTTAAAGACATATTTCTCTAACTGTAACAAATATTCTTTTCTCATAAAGAAGAAATCAACAGCCCAAAACATGACTCAGCTAAAATGCTGTTGATGCTTTTTATTTACATTTTATTACAATCTGTATATGGTGCAAATGTGAGTTTGCCAGTAATTTTGACAAGATATCGGACTGATACTGATACAGCGTATCATATTGACTCATTGCTAGTATTGGGTATCAAGTATCATTTCCTTACAGAAGTTTTTTAAAAGGCTACATTCAAGGTTATATTCTTATATATATATAACTCCTGGATATTCGCGTTGTCACTAGTAGCACTAAGTTTAGCTTAACTATATGTTTTCTCATCACACTGTTGTTGAAACAGACAAGGCATGGTTTTTCTGACAGCTCACTCTTCATTTTCTTTCTACCTCCACTTTTTTTTCCTGTCCCCGTTGCTCAGCAGAGGCCCTGTGCCCAGTGTAGTGCACATCCATTTTGAATCCAGAGGTTGGTAAATGAGCAAACTAACCTATGGCTAACTGTTTCTCAGTTTTCTGTGATTCTACGTACCATTTGATGCTTCCTAAACCCTCTTTTTTCATTGGCATATTTTTCTTGGCATAATCTTCCTGTGTTTTTACCGTTTCATCTAGTATGATTGCTTTTTTTCCTTCAAGGGATAAAGTCAACAAAACATTGTTATTTGAAAACCAATATGGACAAATTTTGGCAACCTGACTTCTTCAAACCTGTTTTTGGGCCCTATGCAGGTTAAGTGTGTTCATTAATTTTTGTAGTTCTTACCTACTGGCCCTGTTTGCTTCCCTGATATGATATAATAGGCTGTTAATAGGCTATAGCAAATTGGAGGAAAACTGCTCACTGTTTTGACGCACACAAATAGAGGGAGGAAAGTGAGAGTGAAAGACAGAACAATGAGGAGTGTGGTCAATAAGCTGGGCTGATAGAAATGAACAGATACAGAAAATAGAAAATAAATTAAATAAACCAAGTAGAAGAAATGATGGCTGGACTGCTTGACTGAAATCTTTAATCACGTAACTGTGCTGTGTTGGCATTTGTAAATCCCAGTCAGAATTAATAAAACACCACTGCTGTCAACTTTTATTTATATTGGCACAATGAGTAAGCCTTTGCTTACTGTACCAAAATGCTGACTGAAACATTTGGATAGTACAGTTCTGGCCTCATGTGTATTTCCTTCCCTGCACACTTCTTGAGCAGCCTGTCACCCACACAGCTTGTTTGGTTTACCTTTCAAGAGGTTCTTTAGGTTAACACTTAACTAATCATGACAAACCAGCTCAGAGCTACATTAACTGTGCAGGGCCAGAGGGCACCGATTAACACACCTCATAAGTGAGCTGCTTTCTGAAGCCCCACTGTTCCTCCTGTGGTGTTCCATCTCTTTGTGAGTTCAAAGGCAGGCACCTGGTATAGGTGTTTACCTTTGACTAAGAGCCTCTACTTCACAAACAGCAACAGCCTAATTAATGCTACACATTCCAGAAGAAGGCGGAATTTTCTTGTGTATTATCAGCCTATTTTTCCCACTTTCACACTTTCTGCAAAGTTGTTTAATGACAAGCCTAACTGAAATTTGCAAATATATAATGAATGGAATGGTGCAGTACACTCAAAAAAGGCTTATAAAGGTTATACAATTAATGCTGTTCTGCAAGGTTCTGTAGCCACATGCTCTAAGAAGTTTCTCGTCACTAAGCCGCTGAAATGTCTCTGACAAAGTGTTCCAAATGTTCTGGAAATGGAAAATGTACATTGTCTGTGCATCTACTGGAGCAAAGCGGGAACATATGTATGACCTCTTGTGACCAATATTTAGTTATATTTTTTATTTATGGCTACTGGTCTAAATTTGTCTTAGGTTCATAATGGTATGGGTTAAATATGAAAGAAATTGGATTAGAAAATAATCTTGGATGGCCACTAAGGTATGGATTATAGGTATGGAGTTTTTTGATAAGGAAGAAATCTTGCAATTTTCCACCAAGCCTATTGCCTTGAGATATTTAGATACCAGCGTTTGTGGTGGGAGATTGTGCCAAAACCCTCTTGCTCCTCGTCTCCTCAGATAATGCTGAGTGGACACACAGTTCACTCTGGGTAATTTTCCACCTCATGCCCTGGCTCCCTCTCAGACAGATCAAGAGATACTCCAGATATATAAAGGGATTTGTTGATTGAAGAAAGGCAGCATGAACCATCTGTAAAATTGCACTTTGTATGCATTTGCTGCTAACCAACCTACTGGCTATTTAAAGGACAACAGGCTTATAAATAAGCATTTAAAATATGATCAATATTTAACAAGGTGGATGCATATTGTGTAAGAATTAAAGAAAAACATAAAATTAAAAAATTCTGTTATTCAAAAATGAAAAAGTATACTGCCATGCACTGAGGTAACAAGTTTCCCCATGTAGTGTTAATATTTCAGTGCACCTTATTTGGATTCTGTCCCACTTTGCCTCTGCATTACAACAATGTGTTGTGATGGAATAAGAAACTCTGACATTGCTTCCCATACTCCTGTATCAATAATACATCAACAATGGAGCCAAGGTTTCCATTTACTTAAAATGTCTTTACTTTTTGGTTAAATCATAACAATTGTGATGTATTTACAGTCATTTCATCTCATTTGAAGATCACCTGCAGAAAATGATTATGCTGCCTTGCAGTGTCTCATTGCTATTTGAATTCCATATAAACAGCTAAGCCTTGCCAGGTTGTCAGGGTTGCTGCAGAGCATCATGCAGCAGCAGAACATTGTGTATGTGTGGAGTGTCCTGCATCTCACTTTTTTTTTTCTCTTTTTTGTGTCACCAAAAGTGATTTGTGGTGAGTGGTGTGTTGCAAATGAGGTTTTGTTTCAATTTACATTTATATTAATTGATTTAGTCTATAATTGACTTATATATTTATAACATATAATGTGTTTAATAAGTATTTGTGGTTGTAATATAGTAAGTGATGTGACACATCACCAGTCAAACATGGGAACTATTCACATTTTTTTATTGTTCTATTTTTTCATTATTTATCATTCCTTATCCCATGATTTGGACTAAGGTTGTCCCCTCAAATTTGTAGGCTTTAACAAACACACACTAGGAGTTGTAGGAAACTATTAATACAGTAAAATTGTCTTAACGGTGTTTTTTATTTAAGCCTCCAACACCAGCTGTTTGACTCCTTCCCCATTCCTCTCAAAAACACAAAAAATGTTCATATTTTGTATGTATATAGCATTGTTATTTTTACAGTTAATGACCATTTTTGTAATTTTCTACTGCATGCTATACTTACACTGCTACATGATATCATAACAGAAAAGATATCACATGTTTATAGTGTTTATATTGTGAAAATGGTGACAAAACATTGTCTAGGGTAAAATAATGCCACCACCTCCTGCTTTATATGTAAAAATGAAGGGGTTTCATTTAAAAAGAAAGGCAAAATATTATAAATGTTGTGTGAACAGCAGCTCTACTGACAAAAAAGAAAGAAGAAAACAGGGCTCAGGGCTAGTACAGGATAAACATGTTCATTAATTTTTGTAGTTCTTACCTATTGGCCCTGTTTGCTTCCCGGACGTGCAGTGGATTTTAATGGGCTATAGCAAATTGGTCAATATTTTGATGCACACAGAGAGGGAGGAAAATAAGAGATTGAAAGACAGAACAATGAGGAGTGTGGTCAATAAGCTGATTAGCTAATTAACGGATACAGAAAATAGAAAATAAATGAAATAAACCAAGTAGAAGAAATGATGACTGGACTGCTGGACTGAAAGAAAGAACTTTAATCAAGTAACTGTGCTGTGTTGGCATTTGTAAGGAAGCCACTTTCACTCGGAGGTGTGAGAGCAGAGGTGCTCCCACAGCCTCCTCTTTCTCACACATGCTAATGTTATTTCTTGTACACTTCACTTAAAATCTTTTAGCACTCACTCCTGCTCCACTCTGTTCTCATACTCTGTTAGAAGGGACTATAGTGTCAGTATAAATGATGTTGTATAATCTCCTAGCACAGTTGTAAATATATCGATATAACTATGAACCTTTGCCAACACACAGCCCTTCACAATACAACATTTCAGATACAGGTAGCTGGTATAACGACAGAAAGGGCCTGTGCCATAGGCCCTGAATATTTTTATCTGTGAATTAACACAAACACTGACTGATCTTTGCATCCTCTTTAATTCCAGGAAACAGACCTGCTGGATATAGCCTACATTAAAGATGCGAGAAATGGAAAATGCACCAAAACACCAAAGGTAAACCCAAAGAAGTTACCTAGCCCATGCTGTGAACATTTATTAACTGCAGTCTTGTTTTTGATGTCTATGTAATAATGTGTATTGATTCACGAACACTGATTCTGTGTTGTTGTTGTTGTATGTTGAGGCGCTGTGAATAAAATGAAAAGCGCAATGAATTTGGGGGAGAGGTTTAGGGGATGATTTGCTGTGTAAGTGTTTATTTTTGCACTGAAATGAAAGGCATGTGTGGGTGTGAGCCCGACCATGAATCAGATCACAGTCTCGCCAAGAACTCTGTGATGTAGAGGACTGAAATGAGTTCAGCTGGTTGTACTGACTGACAGTAAACCATCTGATTGACATGTATTTGTGTGCAACTGTGTGACTAAACTGTTCACAGTCCATCTGCCCATACAGTGTTTACAGAGTGATGTGAAGACAAAAGTGACAAGTATGACTTGAATCCAAACCCACACAGTAACTGTACATGGATGGTTTTCCAAGAAAGAACTAGGGACACAAAATTACTTTTTCACAGCTAATTAAAATGCTGGCGATTGTGAGAAAGAAAGAAAGAATGCATGCACACATTTAAAAACAAAAAAAAAATTGGCACAGTAATTGTCAAGGACTTTAGCACATACTAGTGTAATTACAAAGCTACATGCTACAATTTCTTACAGTTAATGTTCCACTCATCAAACCATGATTAAACCAGTAAGCCGCATTCTTACATTTTTATTAGTATCTCCATATAATATTTTAGTTTTATAGTGCTAGAGGATCAAGTCAATGTTTTGATGTTGCATTGCAGCAGCCATCTTTATCAATTCAAATGGGTTCAGCATTAGAAGCAGGTGAAGCAGGGTTTGTACATTGTGGCCTCTATCTGGGGAATGAATAATGATGAAATGAGAACAATAACACAGAGAGGATTCATGCATTTCTAAACAGCTTTACTGAGTGATGAATCCCAGGGAGGAGACATGATCATGTGACAGACTGCATGGTCGAAGCATTGGAAATCCATTACTGGGAGATGGAGCAGTGATGCACCCTGAGCATTGTAATGGGAGCACCAGTGAGACACAGTGTCTGAGGTGAGGAAATGAAGGGTGGGAACTGGGTGTGAGGGGATTGCAGACTGTGGAGAGGATAGGGAAGAAAGCAGAGAAGAAAAAGGAGGAGGCAAAGCAAGTTTTGTTTTGAAAGGAATGGATGAAGAACACAGATTATATGAGGTCAAAGGCAAATGTCAGGTGAGAAGCACAGATAATACCAGGCAGCACTTTTTATGGCTTTTTTGAGTGAAAATAAGAGTTGAACAATTTGGTGAAAAATATCTAATAGTGTTTTCTCTGACTCTCTGACTGCTATTGTGATTTGATATTTTTGAGAAAAGCTTATAGGTGCTTCAAATTACATTAAGTTTATGTTATGTTTATGTTATTCTACTTCGATTTGGTCTTTGAGAACAGAAAGCATGTAACAATATATGTAGGGTGCATCCATCTGAAAACAGGCGGAGCAAGCTAAACTGTCAGACGTGACTGAGGTAGTGTTTGTGTATACAGCGACAGTGCAGGAATGGGTGGGGACAAGAAGCATTTATCCAATCAAACTGCTCAATGGTTGTTTTTTGTGTGTATGTGCAGTATAATTTGCCTCTGAAACTTTTGTTTTCAGTCATACTCCAACCTGTTTGCAGCCGTCTCAGTTGACTAGAGCATCATAGCTGTTCTGTTGCCTCCATCTGTCTTAATGTAAATCAAATCCTGTGGGCAGTGTGACAATGTTGCAGAGTTACACAAGATCTAAACACTGCTAAACTGAGGAACAGAGAGATATGTGTGGAGCTGATAGGCCTTAATCAACATTGTGTGGACTCATTTTGCAATAGTTTGAATATAAAAGATATTTATATTATTTAAATACATTATTTAAGTTACACACTGCAACAAAGAGAACTTGAAGACCAACATACATGTACTACATTTTTTAAAACATGCATAAATCTGAACAATCAAAAATAGAACAGCCTTTGTGATTTGATTTGGAAACAAGTAATTGTTAAGCCTTACTCAAAATATCCTGTGGTTTTCACCGCTAAGTAACAGCTAAAACAGATCAGTTACAATTAGTGCCTTCTGAAAAGGCATCATTGATTTTGATGAAAATCAATGAAACTGATCAATATTAGGTTGTTCCTGTGTTCTCTGTTCTGTGTGTGAAGGTATACTAGGAAGTTTTTTTTTTCCTTAGGATCTGCTCAACATTCCACTGTTGGTTTTATATTTACAGTATATGCCCTCTTCTTCTGCTTTGATTCAAGTTCTCCCAACAGCCATTATTAGTTCATGAAAGCTGTAGCACACTTACCAAGACAAGATGAGATGTTGGACTCATGTTGACAAGCTGCAGATTTACCTTGAATGTGCCACTCAAGAGTCTTGCTGTATCAGACTAGAAACAATCATTGAGCAGAGATTGGCTGGAAATGGGCTCCAGATGAAATAGGCTGGCTTGGCTGATTTCTTCTCAACTCTTGTTTGTACAGCAGCTCAAGTTACTTTATACTGCCTACTTTATAAAGCAGTATTGGAATTTGTGTTTGAACATCATTAAGATTGGGAGCAGGCTGCTGTGCTGCAAATCTGGCTAGCGGTGTGTGTGTGGGTGATTTGTCTGACCTGTGATAAACTTATGCCACCCTGTCCCCAGGCTTCAACTACCAAGTAATGATTCATGTATTATCCCTGTGAAGAAACAAGCACACACACACACTAACATAAATACAGCTAATAAAAAGCAGCACTACTCTGTGCGCATTGCACGCACTCACACACAGTGAATGCAAACCTGTATACATACATAACCCACACCACACAGAAATACACATGACAAGGCACAACAAAAACAGTGTCCCTTTATTCTATGCTGCTCAGATTAATTAGCACATGTCCACCCTATCATCATTCAGGCTGATTAGATTGGCCGCTTGTCAAAATGACAATAGGCAAACCACTGACGGGTGGCTCCAGAGCAAAGCACAGCATTGTAATCATCCACTTCATATACAGTACCCTCAAAAGCTGGAGAATTTGTTATATCAATGCAGAGAACAGGGAATGTGAGGCTAATAAACAATATGCTGTTGACATCTGAATCTGGATCCTCTTACTTTTTCTCAGTGTCACAGTATCAAAATTTAAACTGCAGTGACAAGGAATACACTGTATGTTTTTTCACTGACACCTACTAAAGATTAATTTGTGTTGTTTCTTTTACTTTATAAAACATTATTTCAAAATATTGTTTGTTTGTTATTACCCTGGTGTGGTATATTCTAAAGATTAAAAAAAACTATATTATGGACCATGTAAACTTTATAAATTCAACAGTTATTTCAAAGACATGAAAAATTATGATAAACTATTCCACCAACACACATGAAGCACATGATCAATTGAAATGATTAAAAATAATTGTACTGTATCTTCAATAACTTTATCATTTTGTGTATGACAATAGAAACTGTTTACATGAGTAACAATAAGGGCACTGATAATTACTTTAGAACTCAGAAACTAAATATAGAAGACTCACATTCATGATCTCTCTGAAACCTGTGTCAATGTTAGTCAGCTGTTTCTACATGCTCAAGAATATTGAACACACTTCCCGCCGCACTGCTGCAATCAGCTGTTAGCCTGTAACAGCAAAGACACACACAGCAAATACACACGCTTCTCTCCTACTCATACAGCAAACAGTTGTTAGCCTGCTAGCCTTGTGTTAACTGGTAGCAGAGATACACACAGCAAACACACATGCTTCCCTTTAAGTCCTGTTGCAATTAGCTGTTAGCCGGTGTGAGCCCATGCTATATGAGAGAATAAACATGCACACACACGTACAATGAATTAATGTTCCTTTCAACAGGAAATCATCACAGATAGTTGGCTCTGCTCGTTCCTTCAGGTTAAGTTTGGTGCTGCATCTCCAAGAAGGCATTTAGCAAGATTAGCAGCTTATGAATTAATTTCAATTCAATTCAGTTTTATTTGTATAGCACCAAATCAAAACATACATTATCTCAAGGCACTGTACATAGTAAGGCCAAAATCTTTACAATATTACAGAGAGAAAAGAAACCCAACAGTTTACACAATGAGCAACCACTAGGCATCAGTGGAGAGAAAAAACTTCCTTTTAACAGGAAGAAATCTCTGACAGAACCAGGCTCAAAGATGTGCGGTCATCTGCCTTGACTGGTTGGGGTGAGAGGAAAAATGGGGGACAGGAGAGAGGTGGGGACAGAAAGGGGGAGAGGAAGAAAAAAAGATTGAAGTGAGGGAGAGACAGAAGAGAGAGAGACCAGGAACAAATATGCAACAGTTGTATCAAGTTTAGAATCAATTATGTCATGTTTATAGAACTATGGTGTCATTTATACAAGCATCAGCAGAGATTATTGATAAGTAATTATACAATCGCCAGATGAACTTTTAATCAAAGCAGTATTATTGTTAGTGATAATAATAGCATAGGTCTATAGCAGCATAACTAAGAGATGGTTCAGATTTCCCTGTACCAGCTATAACTATAAGCTTTATCAAAAAGGAAGGTTTTAAGTTTAACTTTAAATACAGAAAGAGTGTCCGCCTCCTGAACCAACACTGGGAGCTGGTTTCACAGGAGAGGAGCCTAACTGAAGGCTCTGCCTCCCATTCTGTTCTTAAGGACTCTGGGAACCACAAGTAAGCCTGCGTTTTGGGACTGAAGTGATCTGTTGGGATGATAAGGTGAAACTAGATCTTTAAGGTATGATGGGGCCTGATCATTAAGTGCTTTGTATATGAGGAGGAGGATTTAATAGTCCACATTTAAGAGTGGTATTGTAGGATTCAGTTTTCTTATTGGTGTTGATTATTATTAGATTGGACCATGTAACTCCTCTTCTGTTAAATGCTGATTTATTTAATTTTGTCAGACAGGGTGACAGACACAGTCTCTATGGGGTTTTGAGGAGGTGACTGCTCAAAAAGAAGCACGGAGAAGTGTGTAAGACTGCAACTCTGCCTCCTGGTCTCACCTCTGGACTGTCATGTTGTTGGAGTTCTAAGAAAGTTTGCTATATTCCTAGATAAGAGAGCAGCTCTATCCAAAGTGGGATGAGACCAGGTTTTCCCCAGAAAGAAAGTTATCTGCAAAAGTAATGTTGTTTTCTGGACACCACCGTGACAGCCAGTGATTGAATGACGGCATATGGCTATACATGCCATCACTGAATGAAGTATCTAGTGTTGGTTTTTACACAACAACAGAACTAGCACAACTAGCTATACATATATATATATATATATATATATATATATATATATATATATATATATATAATGCAGATCTATAAGACTGAGCCACACTGACATGAGTTCATGCTCTTAAATTAAATAAGTGTATTGTTAAAGCCCCCGGTTCCTTTGGCAAGCCCCACTGTTCCAAACCAAACATTTATTATTGTCTCTTTATTAAATCAGCAGATTAGCTTGTTCCCGCACAACATGTTCCCTCTCCTCACCTCCATCCAAACAGCAATAGCATCTTCTATTGCTGCCTGACCTAACTTCCAAATCACTGTTCAGAAAACATCCACTTTCCACCGGTACTGCCTCTTTACACTTTGCAAAATGCATAATCTCGGCCCCTTTCTGTCGTTCTCTCTGTTTTTCTGTCTACATTGTTCTCAGCAGAACGGGCAGGAGGAAAACGTAATTAGTATCTCTTACACCATGCTGCTTACCCCGCGTGTCTGACAGAAAAATGTTCTCGGATTCTTTAACAACCAAACAGATATCCATCTAAAAAATATCCCACCTGTGCCATCCAAGCTATACTATACATCTTGAACTGTTGTGCTCTGTAGAGCAGACCTTTTTTTTCATCTGAGATTTTCCTTTTTGTAATGGGAATAAGACAGGCAGACACAGCTGTTGATTACTCTGTAGGTGGGCAGAATGTGCAGACTGTGGCCCAATAATGCAGATATCCTTTACTCACCCAGTTGGTGTCTGCCATATACTGGTCATTGTTTTGTTGTGTTTGTCAGACAAGACAAGATGGATATATTACACAGCTTGTTGATGCATGTCTGGGTGTAACAGGTGGTTGTAGAGACTCTCACATTGCCACACACACAGGCATGGGTTTTCTTAAATCTTTGAAATTTTACACATAGACCAGAGTGTCTTGAAGAGGTTTTCACAAGTGAAGTGAGGTCTTAAATATGTCTATGAAAGTAGAACATTTAACTATAAATAGTAAACCATTCCAAAGCCATAACCCCTATCCTCGACCCAAGAACAGCCAGGAGCAACTGGTCAGAGGATCGAGGAGTCAAACGGGTAAATGAGCTCAAAACTGTATTCATGGATAGGGTATATAATATTTTAAAAACAACTACAAGTGCCAATGAAGTGATAGGCTTAATCATAATTAACTGAGAGGAAGACCGTGATTTCTGGTGTGTTTTGCAATGGATAGTTAACAATGGGGGATTGTCCAGATAGTTGCAGCCACGCTTATCAGCTAAGACACACATCACAATTACATGGTTGACAGTTAATTCTTATTATTGTACAATAACAACACTCTTATATGGTCCTTCTTGTAGTTTGGATGGTGAATTTTAATGTAACACTGTTGACACTGTCTTTATTTCCCCCAGAGGATGTATTTCCTCAGATATTTATTTTCAGATAGAAGGAAGCAGCAACCAGCACTGTTACACTCTGAGCTCACAGCAATGAGGACTGCTGCTAACTACAGAGTAGAAAGTGTGTCCCCAACAGTGTAACAGGATCCGGGAGAGGCCAGCAGACCATTATCACCACTGCTCTCTCTGGCCAACAAAGTCAGCCAAAAGTCTATCTCCCACAGCAGTAAGTGCTTAACAGCTCCTTCAAGTGCACAGAAAGCTACTGTAGGGTTTAGCTCTGCCTTCTGTCAAATGGTTTTCTATTGAAATCACCTGTGTTATAACCATGTTTATGGCTGTGATTACACAGATAGAAACATGAAACACTGTGTGCAGTACAGTATCAATGTCCCAGCATTTATTTCTGGTGCTGTGAATCAGCGTCTTACCAAATTCTTAACTGCACTTTAGCAGCCATTTTTGATGCCAAATCAGACATTTTCATTTTAGAAAGCAAAGCCCTAGATCAGTTTAAAAAAATTAAAAATATGAAAAGAATTTTAATCATAACAGGTTTTCCAATTAAATCTAAATATGAAATAATTATCTTTAACAGTAGGTTTGTGGGGAATAAAGGCTTGTTGTTGTTTTTTTTTTTTTCATATACCCTTGTGGATAAATGCTCGACAAGGTCACAGTAAGTAGGTCACCTTCACTTGCAGCAATCACAGCCCTCAAACCACAATCGACCACAAATAGAAAAGGTCTTTCTCTGAGCCTGGTCACATCTTTATATGATAAATAGCTGAAAATAGAGTAACCATGGAAATGTGTGGCATCAGTAGTTAAGCTTGCAATTTTCACTACACTGCATACTATCAATATAAGTGTCATTCGTAACAAAGACTGACAAAATTTATGACAGTCAGAATATATGACCTCAGCTCATACAGTATGTGAAATTTGTGAAACATATCTAACCAATCAAGCTGTGTTTTGTTGACAACATGACATTAAAAATATTCAAATAAGCTAACGCACACTGCTGGGACTAATCACAACAAGCGGGGCTTTCTTCAAATCTTCAAAGTACCTGACAGACATCTTAAAGCCCATCCTGAAGTGGTGAAGTGATAAAATCTAGGCAACTGAACCAAGCAAGTTCTCCTCTTTAATTCAGTGTTGGCTGTGCCCAGGTATTTTTTGTTTTTATACTTATATTAACCAAAACGTTTCCAACATACTTTAAATACACAACTTCTGGTTCTACCATTAAGCACACAGCAAATGTGCAAATATTACAGTATTATATTACAGTGATATTTTCTGAGGCAGTAAGGAAGGAAATATTCGGTACTACTAATTAGCCAGTTTGTTGTCTTTTGTTTATGCGTTCTATTGTGTGTATTTGTCCCTAATGGATCATACTCATTGCCATTTGCGTCGTGATCTGCCACTGTAGTTTTCCTTGATTCCATGCTGCTTTACAACATCATCATACTAGGTCTAACCATATTGTTGTGTTGGTAGTAGTAAAAATTGTATTCTGTGTGTTTAATGTAAATAGTGAGGATAAAGTGATTTGTACTTTCTGTTGTTTATGTATGTTGTTGTTGATGTGTGAAGGCCTTTAGTTTAAAATCTCTAACTAATTATACCCTAATATCATCTTTGATGTATTTAGGCGCGTCACACTGGCTCAGCTACTGCTGAAATATTATACTGTACATTGTGATACTCAACAATAATAGCAAGTTCAGTTGATTCAGATATTAGCTTATCACTGAAGGAATCGCTGATTTACACTGTGTGTGCCTGCATGCATGCGTGTTCACACGTGTGATAGTTGGTGTGGAGTTAGAGCTTAAGTATGCTATAAAGTGGTGTCATTTGTCGTCATCAGTGATGTAATGATGTGTGCATATGTCTGTATTGTAGATAAGGCTATATGCAACCATAGTCTCACCCACATCCCAGAAAGACAAATTGAAATTCAAACTGTGGTCTCACCTGCTGCACACACACAATCCCCCTTCAGTCAAAGAGTAATAACAGTTGATCCCTGCTTACATGCTGACATTCAGGGATGAGCACTAACCTATGAAGTTTAGTCAGATGCATCTCGCAGTACATCTTGCTCACACTAATAGCCTGTGGATTAATGTCACATGTCTGTGTGCTGAAATAGAATAATTGAGACCATTATTTTTTTATGGTGTATTAATGATCAGACCCTTAAGACTGACAAATGTGTGAATGAACAAAGGTGGCTTGAGATGAAAAACTGAATGTAAAAGAAACATTTTAAAGAAATAGTCTGTGAAAATGGTGTGTGTGTGTACCTGGTACTCCTTATACTGTGGGGACCTAAATCTGTTTACATAGTCACATTATGGGGACTTGTCTTCCTTATGGGGACAAAAATCAACTCCCATAACATAAATTATTATATTTTAAGGTGAAGACATGTGTTAAAGGTAGGCTGAGGTTAGGGTTAGGTTAAGATTTGGGTCGTGGTTAAGATTAGGCCAGTAGTAATTATGTTTATGGTTAGAGTAAGTCTCCAGGAAATGATTTTAATTCATTGCAATGTCCAACAAAGTCAATGAAACCATGTGTGTGTGTTTCTGTCTGACAGTAAGAGATTGAAGGGGCTTCTCCTTTGGTATTAGAGCAGGGCTGACAGCTACCAAATGGTTTGTGGAATGATTTAGATTAGATTTGATTAAATACATACAAGAATAATAATTTTTTTAAGAAATGGTTTATCATTATATAAATAATACCAAACATTTTCTTAAAAGCTTTTCAGACCAAACAAATGATTGCCTTCTCAAAACCCAACGATTTACAGTTTGCTATTGTGAAAGTGCAACTTGCTGAATGAAAAAAATGAAGTGAGGTTTGTATATGCACAGTCACAGTAAGGTTAATTAATGTAAGTATGGCTTCTTTTCTTTTTCCCTAGTGGACTCTGCTCTGAGACATTTTAGTGCATGGAGGCGTGAAACTTTTTTCAGTTGAGAGGTCTGCAGAGAGAACTCCCACACACTCCCATTTTAGACATGATTCAAGCACACATACACACCACAATGGAAGACAATCATATTCATGAATCTTCATGTTAAGGTGGCTACAGAAATAAACATGCCATCACATCATCCAGGTGTGTATCATTTCCTGCTATTCAGACTCTTGTCTGGTACACTCAATCAAACAGTCAGTTCAGTTGTTGCTAATATGTGATGCAGAGATTGGATACTGTTGCTCCTGACTATTGTTGTCATCAGTGTGATTTGGCTGCAAGGCAAATGGCAGTTTGCAGTAAGATGTGATTAAAGTAAACGCATGTATGGACTCATTGATTTTCATAAAAGTAACTGCAGCACCATTTGTCATCAAAGACAAGCAATTGATCAGTGTCACACATTGATGTAACCTCTAGGCAAGCAGTGGCAGTACAGGCAGAAACAAAATGAGTAGGAGGAAAATAGAATGTTAGCTTGGTGGGACCTGATGGGTTTGGGTTTGATTCTTTAGTCAATTACTTAGGCCATCTTTTCACACAGATGAATTCCCTTGGTGCAAAGCAAGCCATCTCATTACTGCTCATGAAGAAATCGAAGGTGATGCTTACTCTCTTTAGACTACAGTTGTTATTCATGTTGCAGGTTAGCTGAAGACTGATCTGCTGGCAGGGCCACGATGGATGAGGAAGCAGATGACTGAATGAATGAATAGATGAAATAGAGACCATGTAGCAATGAACAGAGCAAGCTGTGTATGCACAGAGGGATAGTTACCAAACCGGGTCCAGAGATGACTATCTTGTTGAAAAAGCCAAAAGGAGAATAATGGTGCACCTGTTCAGATAAAGTCCCCACCTTCAGTAGAACCCCAGATGCAATGTCCCAAACTCAGGAACTAAATACTCAGGAAAACAGAGGCCTCATATGTGTATGATCTAGCCTGAGTGAGACGGGAACAAAAAAGAGAAAAAGGGATATGAATGTTATTAAATAATAAAAGTTTTTCACATGAAGCTTCACAAACAGGTTGTTACTTCCAATATTATCAAATATTAACAGTATAGTATTTGTTTCTCAGCTGTTTTTCTTATTGAATCAAGCAAAGATGACTTGGTGGACTGTGCAATGTCTCAAATAAATTGAAAGAGAAAGCTGTCGGTTTGATGCAATCACAAAGTCTAATTTTACAAAGCATTCCAGACAAACAACACTAACAACAGAGGAGGAAATCAAAGGCAAAACAAACTAAAACAAAGTCAAGGATATTAAATGTAAATTAACTACCCAGAAGATGTGAAATAACTTGAAGCTACATCCTGTGCACACACATAGATGTTTGATATGTAGCATTGGAAGTAAAACCTGGGCTGAAGATCACCGAGCCCTGAGATGCAAAAATACTCAAAATGGTCAGCTTGTAAACAAATCAATTGTGGGTCTGTTATTTAGTGGTTGTGTTGGTTTCATTCTATTCTATTGGAACTTGGAACTCGTCTTCAAGTCACTTGATGCCCGCAGTGAAGTCAGATGTGACATTTTGTTAAGCCAACAAAGGTCATCCCACTGGAACTAGAGCTGATTAAATAAGAACATCAAGAAGAGAGCTTTCAGACTACAGAAGAGGGCTGTTGACGGGAGAAAGTCAGTTTGTGTTTAGTTTGTGAAGAATATGGGTGTTATCACATGACACCCATTTTAGTTCCTCAGGACAAGAAAGGTTAGACCTCACTGAAATCAGATAGATCCACACACATATCCCTGAACACTTTTTTAATATGAATGCTTCAAAGCAACATTTTGCTTTAATATTTTTTTGCAGTTATTGATCGAGTTACTCTTCTCTGCTGACTTGCTAAATCAATGGCTTTAGATTTTTTAAGATATGTTGTGTGTACAGGTGTGTACGAAGCAATCAGCCCATTGTAACTACAGATGGCTAATGTGCCATGATTCGTAATTACTTTCTCACTTAAAAAAAATTGTGTAACTTATTTTAATATGGTTGCTGTAAAGTTTAGCAGCCACAAATTTCAACAATAATATCTCAATTTAGCTCCTCTTTAATGCAGGACATTCCTAGTGAAGCAGTTGCTCTATTCCAGTTGTCAAGCAGAGATCCCAATATTTTCTGTCATGCATAGGTTTGACCACATTGGATAGACCATCTCTAACCTTTCACTTTATATTTATATAATTCACAGGCATCTTGTTCATCTGGTAGGACTAGATTGTTGGTTTTATTATATATTTTATTATATATTTATAAATGTGAGCACCTCAATAAATCTCTTCATATAATGATCTCAGTAAACATGTTGTTGGCTTTAGACTTTCTCAACATACCTACACAGCACACACACATGCACCCCAATGTATATCACCCATCTTGCAGCTGAGTAAAAAAAAGGTTATGGCCAGTCTTTTATCATGGAAACATAAGGTAAAGATGATAAATAAATAAAAATATTGAGGATAGGAAAGGTGTGCTGACATGCCATACTTTTATGCCATTTGACAGGGAGGTTCAAACTGACCACTACTTAAGTCTCTTCTCTTCTCTGCTATTATCATTTGCTGAGATCTGTTAGCTGCTCCTGATTTTATTCTCCAATTGATTGAGGGGCTAGACATTAAAGATGTTCGAATGTGCCACAATCTTCAATAAACCATCTGATGGAAAGGTGATGTGAACCTCCACAGATACAACCCCCATTTTTACTTTAATTTCTTTGAATGAGGTTTTTGAGAAATGGGAGTTGACACATTTGTAAGCCAAGGTCTTCAATCATTCATAACATTAATTAAAAACTAGAATTTGCCTCATTGCCAATGATCCCATATGCTAATTGAGTAGCACTAATGAAGCAATGATGCTAATGATCATTCATTTTTTTCCAACTCCACATATCTAGGTTTGGAAACAGACTCTGCAATTGCATAGTTTAAATAAACTTCTATGCCTGTAGACAAAAGTGAGCATCTCCTCCTCCATCTTTCATCTGTTCACATTTAATTGGGATGTTAGATATCTCCACCAGATTTTTCACCAGATTTTACCTTACTGTTTGTAATCCATATAAGAAATAAAGTATACGGTGTACACATTGTGGAGAATGGATGAGACGAGAAAACAGCTCTTGGGAATTCTCTTTATTGGCAACTTGGTCACACAAGTCAGCTCTAAACACCATTGATTACATGGGTGTGAAAGGTGAATGTACTGAACATTGATTTAGATCATTTCTGTGACTATAAATGTGGGTATTGTGTGTGTGTCCATGCACACATGTGTGTATGTGCTTATTTTAATGACCTTTCCAACTTGAAGACATAAAGAGACAGGTGACCTTTCTCACTCCGTGCAACAGTCCCTTCCAAGCACACCAGCACACCAAAGACTTAATTGGTTTTTGATAGTAAATCTCAGGAGGGTTAGAAAAGAAAATCTCAATGCTGTTGCTCTAGAAACCATAGAGCTCCCTCAACGATTTATTGTCCAAAAGACCAGAATATGTGGAAGTGGCATGCAATTTTTTTCTTTTCGCTCACTTTTTATTTTTCTCTAATTTGTATCATTAAATGATGTTGAATGTAACTAAGCTTTGAACATCTTTTTTGTGTTGGATGATTTCTAGACATTCTTTTTCGCAGCTAATTGTATTTGTTGCTGCCATTTTTTTGTATCACACTTTCTGCTTTTATTGTGGACACCACATTATCAAGTAGCTGACAGACTGCAGGTCCTGTTTCACAAATCCTATCTTTTTGCAGCGACATTTCTGCTAGTTGACCATACTGCTTTCATTTTTGTTTATTGACTTAATTGCACTAGCTTATACTGCATTTCATTGCTTTTCAAACATCCTTTTACTACAATTGCTTGTAAGACAGACCAAGTAATTTGCATCAGAAAACCCATGCTTGATTGAGAGATAACTTAAACAAAAGCTTTCTGAGTTAAACAGGTGGGATTCATTTTATCTTACTATAAAATGTAATACAACCTTTTTCCCAAATGAGTGATCTCTGCCATTAGATACTCTTATTGGATCTGGGTGGTGTGTTTTTTTCCATGTGCTTTCTCAGTTATGTGAACCACTGTTAATGTCCACCAAACATAATTTGAGGTCTTTATAAAGCCTGCTTCAGGTTGCAAAACAGTGTAAAATAAGATCACTGTTGGTTTGATTTGTTTAAAATGGTTTGGCTTGGCATGGTAGACTGGCATTGTGAGAGTAATAGCAAAATTATATTTGGCCTGTCTGTTCATGTGCTATGACAGTAAACAGTTAATATGTGCTTTTTGATTAGGGTAATATCTCAGTAAAAAGCTAACTATTAAAATATATTTTACATAATCTAGATTTGTCCATGGATGAGCTAACTGTTCTTATTGTAATAATTGGGTCTATGAGGTGAAGGAGTATTTAAAGGACCAGTGCGCGGAGACAGGAATAGGAAGGTTCAACATAATTTATTACAAAAATACAAACTAAAGAAGGGCCAGTCACAGAAACGTGGGGCTAACAAACAGAACAGGGAAAAGGCAACTAAGGGCGCTGAGGCTGGCCGGCTGGCAAGGCAGGACTTGGGGGGAAGAAAAACCAGAACTAGGAAAAAAGGGAAAACAAAACACAGTTAGGAAAATGAACGTAAAAACCAGATCTAACAATAACGAAAAACAGAGTAAGCTCAGCGGATTGAACAACATGACGCAGGTTACCCATGAACTGAGTGTGACACACTGACACCAGAAAGTGGGAAGACACAGTATAAGTACGGAGGAGTTGATGAGTGGATCAGGAACAGCTGCGGTGATTAGTCTCCCTGCCTCACCTGCCAACCAGCCTCCTGAAACAAAAAACACAACACTTCCCCAGGAAACACAAAGGCTTAGCAAAACAAAACAGGAACTAAAGAAAATAAAGGAGAGGCAACTCAAGCCCGACCCGGGACATGACACTTACAGGTATTCCTCTTTAGTTAACAGGTGATCTGGTCTTAATCTGCCTCACTGAAACTGCCTCATCAGGATCAGAGGTGGCAGAAGTGTCTGTTGCCTGGTGCAGAACAATTGTGGAACGATTATCTTCCTTTACCAGGGACAGGTTAAAGAATCAAAGTCAATCAGATATGGAGGCTAGTTTCACATTGCATGTTGATTTCAGTCTTGTATGTCATTAACACCGTGGCATCTTGAAATAGACTTCCCCATCATCACATCATCACTGGATTAAATGGATATTTGAATATTGTTAAATATACAAATACTCATTCAAACATTTGGTAATCCTTTGTTGGCAGACCACTGAAGTACACAGATGCCATACCAAATGGGGCATTTTGCAAAGGTGGTATGGCGACTGGTTGGTTGGGTCTTTGGTTGGTGGCTGGCATCTTCCACCCCGGCAGATGGTCTGGGGGTGTCAGAACAGCAGGCTCTCCATGTCACAGTGAAGCTAATGATGGCAAAAGGCTAAATGATCACTATAGACGTAGGATTAATCTCAATTATTACTGCACGATGCTTAACAAGGATCTTTAAATGTTTGCTAAGGGATTTAGAGACCCACTTAGGCCTGTTTATGCTGGTAATTGTGCCACACAGTAGAGTGTGTTAACTGTGTGATACTAAGCAACTGTTTCCTCAGACAGTTTTATAAGACTCCTGGATGACCCAGCACACCTGTTTAAATCACATACTATGAAATCTCTTCAAGTGTGAAATCTCTAGAAAAGGTTCTGGTGGGGTTTCATAGAAAAATAATGATCTCTGCCCTCAAAACCCCTCCTGTCCCATGGTAAACAATCTTTGATAGTCTGATTGTAGACACTGGATGTGGATGTAGACACTGGGTCATGAAAGTGAATCAAGGTATGAGTGGTGAAGCATTTTGTAAATTATGGTCCTATTTACAGTTAAATAATGCACAGCGTGGACATGTGAAGTGGGCAGACTCCTTTTCAGATCCACCCCATTCAAATTTCATTCTGGTTTAAAAAACAAAAAATGAAAAACATGTTGCTGGCCAAAAAACGAGGAAAACAAGGCTTCAAAAAGGTAGTTTAAAAAACAATGGGTGACATTGTGATATTTTAATATCTGCTTTGAACTTGGGATTATGTATTGTACTTACAATAATATCCCATTAAATCATTTAACATATCTGAGCCATGTCTCTGGGATGAATGAAGCCAGGTCTCTAAGCACATCTACAGTAGCAGAAAGAGTAAGCACAGACACTTTTCTTTGGCTTCACTATTACTTTATGCAGCATGTCAACTACTTCTGATGCACGACAGTCCTCCTTAGTCCTCGAGGATTGTCCTCCAATAAACCCAATTGTTTCTGGTCACAACTAATAAAGATGTCATTCTTGCTGGAATCTGCTAAATGTTCTACACACAGTGAGGAGCCCAGCAAATTTGAGTATTTTGTCAAGAAGAAAGACAAAGCAGGGTTGTAAGGAAAAGATGACAAGAATGGAAACAGCCGGAGGGGGAGAACACAAGTGTTTTCTTTGTAGCAGCAACAGTGGTTGATCATCTACAGCCTGAATGCAGTGTGCGAACAGGGAATCATATAAATTATTTACTCCTGGTCCCAATTGTAGTCGTTCCCCTGCAGGGACCTCTCTCCACAGGGCTCCTGGCTCTTCTAAGTCCCAAGCAGGGTGCCAGAGGGTGGACTGAAGGCTAGAAGTGGCCCTCTTTCTAAACAGCATGATGTACTGTGTGCACTGTGAGTCCTGTGAATCCTGCAGGCTGGTTTGAGGAGCAGTTGGTTTGATGGAGGAGAGGGTAGTAAAATTGGACTTTATAATCCTAGAATCAGCATTGAGGAAGAGAATGCACTTCATGAACGCCTTGATGGCCCCAGTGTCTATTTTTGTCTGATGGACCCCAGTATTTGGTATAAATTATTTGTCCTGTTGCAGTTTTTTTTTTTTTTCCCAAATTTTGGAAAGACATATCATATTTCCATATTTCCACAGTAGTTGGCAAAATAAATAATAAATAGGAGTTGTGTTTCACTTAGAGAATTCAGCAGTTATAAATTCAGTTTTATCCCTTCCTTCTTAGATTTTCAGTTCAAATTGCTCATATGTACAGTATGTATGCACTAAGCACTGTTCTCTGCATTTCCAGAGGAGCTTCTGTGTGACTGTGGGATAATTAGTGTAGTTATGTACCTGCCATTTCCTGGTGCCCAGGAGCTGTTTTTAGTGCCACCCCTGAAAAAAAATTGCCTGTTGATGGACAACTTGAACAGAATGAGGTTCATCCACCTCACAAATTTATGCAAATGAAACTCAGAGATGGTGTAGGAGTAATGACCATAATACCTGGGCCACACTGAGATGTGAAAGTGCTTTTATGTAGCACAAGAAAAAAAAATACAAGTGAGATTTTGAGTCTTATATTGGTTACCTAAGGTATTATCTGAAAGACCTCATTAATGTTTGAAATAAACTGCTTTCTTGAGCACTTAAGATCTTGGAACATGTTATTGTCTTAGCTTTATTTTTGATGGTGTATCATTTTATTAAACTACAGAGGTTCAATTCTTTATCTTCAACCAAATGAGCTATGTGTTTGATTTGTTTACCAGCTCAGCTATTTGATGTGTTTAGTTTGGTGCTTTTTCTAATAAGAAGTGCTGAGCTTGTGACTGAAAGCAGTTGATTATTTTTCTCCTCCTAAAGAATATCTGAGGTCAGCTCTTTCCTGTCTGTGCTTCTGCCTTCCTCTCTGTCTAATATGAACTCATCCAGCAGAATCCATGCCAGGTAGACTCCTTCCACCTCATCAAACCTGCCCCTTGCCCTGTCTGTCTCTGCGTATTTCCTTCACAGTGATTTGCACTCAGCATGAATTGTTCTCTTACTTCTGTCTCTCTGTTTATCCTCTCTCATTCCTTCTAACTCTCTCTCCCCCAGACACCGGCCTCCTCATAGATGTTTTCTCAACACACTCAAGTGTATGAACACATGCAAAATTTACAACCTTATTTTGAACATGTGTTCCTGTAAGAGATTGTGCAGGTTACATTACCAGGAATTAAGTACAGAGGAACTCTGACCAAGTTCCGGTTAGTCTCCTCTGTATAATTATTTTTGTGTGCTGGCCTCCAAGCTTTTATGTTACCTTATAATCCATTCTGGCAGTCTGCTTCTTCCCAGGCCTACCATCCCCTCTGCTACCCCAGCATCTGCTGTGAAAATCTGTTTTTGTTTTTTTTTTGGCTATTAATGGCAAAATAATCTTGTATTCTCAGTTGGCATGCCCAGGTGTAGGGATAGATCGTGATTTGGTTGTGAACATGTGTCAAATAACCTTCTTTCTATAATGAGGTAATTCTGTACATAACCAATATAACCTTGAACAACGTTTCTAATTTTGTGGAGAGGGCCCACAAACTTTATTTTTGTCCAATTAAATTTATAGTGTATAGTCTAACATTTAGATAGAAACAAATTAAACCAGTGTCAGAGGAGTTCACACATGATTTTCAGCTTTACACTCTCTCAGTGTTTTGTTTTTATGTTACCCAGCAACATTTCTGCACTGCACACAGAAGGATATGCTAATAAAGAGAGACAGCATCCTTCCTCTCAGAAGGTTCTTCAGGCTCAGCTGAGTGGGGAAACTCTAATGTCACTGCTCATCTCCTTGGCCTGGCACCTCCAAGAAGCACCCATGAAAAGTTTTCTCCTAATCCTCATAGTCTTGACTCTTTCAGACAGCCTCAGCCTCTGTGTTTATGTGTCTATGTGTGTTTATTTGGCACAAAGCTGCAGCAGTAGAAGACATCTCATGTAATTCATGTAACATATAATTCACCGCAGAAGCTGTACCTGTAGAACTTTATGGAAACTGTTTTAGTCATTGTTGGCAAATTGTTTGATAAGCATATATCATTTGATGTCACCTATAAAATCACCTATTTCTATTTCATACACACATGTACATTAATTAAAGCATTGTATTGACTTTTTCTAACTCAAAGATTTACTGGAAGTCAGGGTGTCATATTATCACTGAAGTAGTTCCCACTCCTCATATCCTTTTCATGTTACCATGGTGCTTGAGCAAAGCAGATTTCTCAGTAAGATTGCCTAATTTCCTCCACATCGCTGAAGCATTATTCTCTTTAAAATGCCTACGGTCAAGATGTTCAGTCGATAAAGATTTTTCACTTATTTGTCTTTTGGTAAAAATTTATGGTCATCTTGACCACAGAAAAAGAGCACTGCAGGGATTATTGCAAAAATGAAGTGATGTGAAATGGTATAGCAAATAAAGCTATTTCAGATGTTTTCCTGTAGTGTGTGCATGTGTGTTTCACACATGGACACACAAACACAAGGGCAGTTATTCTAGCCAAGGAGATGAGTTATTGGGCAGAGGAAATGCCAGAAATAGTGAGAACTCCTCTGTGGATGATTCTTCGTGACAGTGTCTTTGGGGTGACAGTTAAATCAGATGATGTGGTTATCAAGGGAGGCTGTGATTTGCAGTCAAACTGTCAAATATTCCTTCTGTTTCCAATAAAAAATGTGTTTTCTGCAATGCCACAGCAGCCTGAATGAGATGTCAAGAGTTTTTATGTGCATTGTGGAAGATTAAATTAGGCTTTTTTGCCATTCTCTGTCCCAGACTGCAAATACAACTTGCATGTCAACAAATGTCAGATGACACTTATTCAACTTAAACACTACGATAGTGGGTAAATGGTTTTCTTGTACCTGTCAAACATACTCAAAATAATGCATTTTTTGGGGTAATCTTTATTTTTAGCTATGTGTTTAAACTATATGCACATTAAAATTCACATTCTGAAAAACTTAATTTAAAACTGAATTTATTGTTATAATTATCTTCACACTATAAATATGACAAAAAGCCATCATGTTGGTCCATATGAAAAGATGTAGGTCATACTTGGTCAAGTGGTAAGTGCTACAGGCAGGAGAAGTAGGTGCTCTGTGAAATAGTGGTTTCTGTGAGTCTATGCTCTCGAGGCAAAAATTCAATTTTTATAGATGCCTATTGCTAGGCAGTAGAAAACAGCTAGAGCATTGAGGAATTACTTTAATAATATTGTTAATTTCATGTTTAGATTATTCATGATAAAATGGAAATAAAATGTTGTAAAATGAGATCATTAGGAATGAGTGAGAATGTTATAAGCCACTTCCCCAAGAGATGGAAATGGGAGTATGTCAGCACAATTTATTACTGAAGAGCTGGCATTTTGGCATTTGTGTTATAGGTGCTCTCCATCTCCCCTCTGTCCATCCCTCCATCACTTGTTTATGTCTCACTGCTTCAGGGGTTAATGAAATGCCCCTGTTGAGGAGTTGAAATGGGGGATTGTTAAGTCCACGTGAGTCTCAAACCTCCCTGCATGCATTTTCTCAACCTGTATCTTAATAGATGAGCACCATCGACACATCATCACTGCCAAATGTTTTCCAGTGGAGAGCTAATGATGAGCTAAGGCTTGGCAATCCTTCTTCTATAGTCAGTACAGAATATTTTTACTTTAGTTCCCTTCTTACTGTTCAGTCAAACATGTCAATTAAAGAGAAAGTATTTAGCTTAACAGGCTCAACATCTTATCCAAATAACAGACTATAAATCATTGTGTTTTTTAGCTTGTACACTTCTTGATCCCATTTCACTGGGCTAACAGATGCTTCACTGAGGGTCACTTGCTATTACAAGAATGTATTGAGAACTACAGTACAGAACTACAGTACTTGCAAGAGAGCCAGATGGCTTAAAAGAAAGTACTCTATCACTTTAAGAAGTCTGCATCATTTGACACAAGAGCTGACTGATCACACAAATAGCTAATTAAAAAGGCTGCAATTTATTATGTATTTTTCATTGCTCTGTGATCTTTGCTAGTTAAAAATGTACATACTGTACGAGTAAGAGTTATCTTTAATTTCACAGTTAACATTTTGATAGTATGCAGTAATGCTAAGAATCTATTAGAGTAAGTATTTAGCTAAAGCGCAACTGTTTTTTCTTTCCCTAGTTCTCGCTTTTAAACAGTAGCAAATTCTTAAGCAACATGTTCGAAAAGGTCTATGGTTTCCAATTGTGCAGAATGCACACACAAAGCCAAATGTGCGCACTTCATTCCATATTGTAGTCAGAGAGGCATCACTTGACAGCTGACTGATGATGCACTGACCTTTTACTCCTGGCCTTGTGAGCAATTCTCTGCTTCCTGAATCTGTGGTGACCTACACCTGCTGACACTTGAATGCTCCAATGAATTATGATCATGTGATACAATAATAAAAAGCAGCAGAGACAGTGAGCCTTACATATGAGGGGATATGCACAGGATGCAGAGTCAGAAAGGCAGTCTAACTCTCTCCTGATCCCTCTCTGGCTTCCTTGCACCTTCCATCTCATCCTCTGCTGCTCTCCTTCGTAATCTTTAATCTTGTTTACAATGAGGCTGTTTGTGAGATGTTTATCTGTAGCTCATACGCAGCCTGCATACTCTATCCTGTACAGTGGCTGAGGTTAACCACATGCTAGAAAAATAAGCACAGCAGTTTTTCGAGCTGATGAAGTTTAAAATATGAAACTGCATAGGCGTAATGGGAGCAGACAGTGCTTCCATCCTTAAACTGAAGACTGCTGCTATTGAGGCTGAATCAAACAAGCTGTTTGATCAGCAGCAAAGCTTTAAAGATGAACTACACCGTGTCCCCCGTAGCAGAAATACTACATGTACAGTAGTTTTCCACTGTGAGGGTGGGAAGTGGAACTTTAATTTACTCTGCGTGTTTGTGTGTGTGTGAGTGTGTGAATGTGTTTGCATTTATCTTCTCTTGCGTTGGAATATTTATTAATATAAATAATATGAGTTTACACTGTGTGTTAGTGTGTCTGTTTGTGTATACATATTCTAGCTTGTGTGCATAAAGAATGCAGTGTCATCACTTTTGTGTCTGTGCTCTCCTTGTGTGTTTGTATGTGTTTTGTGTGTGCATGAATGCATGGAGATGATTAGGAAGGCCATTTGTAGGAAATGGCTTTAGCTCAGAGAGAAAGATGGGACAACTTCTTCTACTGGGCTCCATGTTTCAGTGCTTTCTGTCTGTGTAAGTCATGATGAGGCTAATGTTTTAAACATGCTCTGCAGATGTAGCGTGACCCTCTTAAATAAATGACTGCATCAGAGGGACTCTTCTTGCTCTGTAATCTCTGAAATTCATATTGGTGGATAGACAAGAAAGCACTGTGTAACAGCAATGGGCACACACATACACACACACGCAAACATGTACAACCATTTTACAAGACGATTGATATAAATATAAGAAAGATGGAATATCACCCAGCCACCATTATGTATTATATTCCCACACATGCAGTACTCTAGGTGCATTTAAATGATAAAATGTATTTGTGTGGCAGAAGGAGCTCATCATCCCCAGCTTGATATCCCAATGTTTCCTGCCCGCTGCCTGAGGCTTTTTATTGTCCCACCAGCAGCATCTCACTGCTCTGTTAGTTAAAAAGGCTAGCCAGCAGCAGGAAAATTGGTGCCCTACATGTTACCTGTAGTGCGGCTCTGTAGAATCATAGCTCAAAATAAGAAGTTTACCTCTGAAAAGGTTGAACTGACAACTTCCAAACCCTTTTGCCTATGTTAAGCTTTACTTGTGGTGGATGGAAAATGGTCTGTATTTACATTATATAGAGCTCTTTTAAGCTTGATGAATTAATCAAAATACTTGGCCATGCACCTCTTCACACCCATTCATACCTTCATGTACACACAGCACATCTATGTTTCCTCCCATATCTCTACTGCTATACACCTTAAAATCATTTCTTAAACTTATTTTTCTCAACCATCATTTCTTTTAGCAAGTGCAGATCTCTTAAAATATGTAGTGTGAAGTGCAGCACAGTCTGACAGGGTCAACCAAAGAGCAGCCGTTCTCATGAAACCATCTAACATGTCTTTTCTTTTACACAATGCTATGAACGGTACATCTTTTGAGAGTCATTGGATTAAGAAGAGAAAAGAAGGCATTTTCATACTTCCGACAAAAGTGCAACATCAATTTGTGCAACAGCTGCCTTGAATGAGTCACTATTCACTTATTCAAGCAGCTCTTTTTGACAAGAACCATCCCAACATGTTTTTTAATAGGAACAGTAAATACATGGAATATCCCAGCTCCTACCTGCCCATAATAAGGAATGCATCTTTTTTAGCATCATCTTTTCCACCACAGTACTATTAGCATATTTAAATTGAAAAATCTGTGATGCAGTTTATTAAAGGCAAATATTAAGTTGCCTCTATGTACCATTGCCACCATTTGTGCTTTCTACAATACCTTTTGATGTTAATTATCATGTGTAGGTGTGTGTAAGTGAGCATGAGTTTGGAGTTTAGGTGCCCCACTGCAGGTTGTAAGATCATGAGGTGGCTGACCTCCCTTTGCCAATCTGAATCATTTTCCTTGTGCTCAGTGGAATGTGACACAGTTTGATTGCATGATTGGTGACAGATTCGGTTTTGTGACTAAATTGTTAGGTAGGAAGAGGAAGTCTGTGTATTACCCCAGGCTGCAGCTTTACCTGAATGCTGAGGGACTTTCCGCACTGACACATTGCAGCTGCTAACACGCCTGAATAAAGACACACTCCCAAGCACACCCTAGTCAACACTCGCATCAGTGTTATATGGCTGTGTTGCATAGAGGCTGAATATAAACAAATATAGACAAAAAGTAAACATACAGTAACCATGGAAAATGTATACTATGACAAAGCATATTTTTTTGTAAATAAAAAAAGGGAACTCAAAGAATGATTTAGCAGTTTGTTCTGTTGCACCGGTATTTATGAGGAAACACCTTACAAAGTACTGTGTCTCTTAGTAACATTATCCAACATTATTTTTTGAAAGACAGAGATTTATGGACTAAATTAAACTAATACCTACTGAGAATAAGAGGCAGCTATAAAATATTTAAGTGAATTAAACAGCCTAACTTTTCTCTCTGGAAAATTGATAATAAAGTACCAGCATGAATATTCCTTTACTGAATTAATATAGAGTATTTATTTGTCAAATCAGATGCTGTGGGTGTGGATTTAAGTTAATTTTTCTCATTTGGCTATAGTATTGCTTTTAGGAGAGTTAAGTAAGTTTCAGGATTAATTTCAATAATCAACCTTACTTATCCATACAGATAGCTAAAAAATGTGATGTCAGGCAACGCTATAGCATCTCCTTTCAAACCAAACCCAAACAAAGAAGTGAGTGGATCCAGTTTCTCAATGACTCACTGCTCTGCAGGCAGTGAACTAGGATCAGCAGTAATACTTAACTGAAGGTTAGCAGCAGCAATTGTACTATGAACATAGTGTGGAAATGCAAACTGGATTTACTGAGTTGATTCAGTCTGTGCTACTGCAGCGCATAGTAACATGGAGACCCATGGTAACATGTAGATGATGACATGCAGTTTAAAAAAAGATGACAGAATAGGCAAAATGCCTTGGTGTTAGTGACAAAACTCTCAAACATTAAATTACTAAAACTGCTACACAATTTTATGAAAAGATAAAATTTACCCCTGGATGTGTAACATAAAACCACCCGGCTGCACCATCTCTCCAAGTACAATCCCACCCCTCACTTGTTTGGCTCTACATTTCCCATGTTTGTGGTAACTGGGACCGCAGGCATGCCTCCAACAGCTCCCACTATGCACCAGCACAAATTACATTTCACTCACATGTCAGGGCCCCCTCCTCTAGTTTTTGTTCTGCCTTTTTCATGGTTTTCTGTCCCTCTCTCCTTCTCCAGCCTTGAGATCAGCTTCTTTCTCTTCAAAACATTCAGTCCTCTGCTCCCTCCTGGTTCATCCACCATGCAGACTGCCTACAAGGAGCTGAGCTATATATTCAGCTAATTGCAAGAGTAGCATCAAGACAGTATTAAATTTGACAGATGTTCACTGAGTAATAAATGAAATATGTATCTTACTGTCATCTTGTCTGTTCTCAGAAGCCTTTTATCTTCGGCAGGCTGCCAAAGTATCTCTCACTGCGTACTTATGCATTGTGTGTTAGAAAATTGAAAGTGGCTTTTTAATGCTTTGATTGATGTGGCTAGTGGCATTCAGAATACATGAGTGGACAGTGATTCCCATAAGTATGCACTTTGTATCCAAATAACTGGTGGTCAGGACCAGGACCTTGTAGCACTAAACATCTCTGAAGGACTATTCAGAAGGGATTAGTTTTACATGGAGAGGTGGTGTAAAGTAATTATTAACAGAGCTTCTAAGTGGTTTTAGTCCCATCCGAATGTACCATGTCAGTAATCATTACCAGACATTGTCAGTAAAGATTACGACTTTTACCTTGAGTAAAAAGGTCTGGCCCCAGGTATCACTACTCCTGTCCGAATAGCCCAGCAGTAAACGTGTGTGAATATTCTGTTACATCCTGTTTGCAAGTAGTTTTCTGCAGATTTTGAAGTCTGGAGGCATTTGAAGAAGTGTTTGTTTTACACAAGTGGTCGGACAATTCTGTGGCAAACCCTTGCCACAGTCTACGTGTTTTCGAAATGAAACGCACCCTATTCTGAACTAAAAGGAGGTGGAAACCACTTGTCAGCAAAATAGGACTTGTGATTGCTTTAGGTAAATAAATCTCTTCCTAAATGGTATGATTATTCACCATGGTCTCAAACAGAAACTGATATTATCCCCAAACCAAAATTAAACACAGCATTTCCTCCCTCCTCCAATTTCACATTTTTAGCTTTTGTTGGTACTATGTTGATATGTGTCTGCACATGCGATATATCAGGAAGCAGCGTAGTACTCTCATGATGGCAGGAGGTGATGTCCTGTGGTAAAATTACATAACCCCATCTGTATTCATATAAAACTAATCCAGTCCAAATAGTGCTAAAGATTATCATCTGGAAATCACAAAGTGACAGAAACCCTGTGAAATATTAATGTGCATTATGCTAATTATGCTAAGTAGTTAGTTAGTTAGTTAGTTAACAGTTTTTATTCTCTTCTTGAAAATTACAAAATACTGTATGTAATATGTAAATATGTAATATGTATTTTTCATGAATGATTTTCTATATGAACCTATATGCTTATATAAGCAAAAGAGAAAGATTCAATAAGTAATCATGTAGAAATTTATTGCCTCAGAAAAGTTCAGCATTATAATAGTGGGCACCACTAAGCCGCACAATTAGATTTGGGGGCGTGAGGGACGTGTAGAGGACATTTATCAGCATGACACAGGACACAATGCTCTTTGTTTGATTGGTTAAAATAGAGGGAGCTCATTTGCTTCCACTGCAAAATCCTTAACAGGGCTTTTTTGTTGCTTAATTGAACCATTTTGTATGCTTCTTGCATACTGGGTTGAAAATGAGAGAAAAAGGATCATTGTTATTCCTCTCTTGCACGTTGGAGACTTGTAGTTCGGTTTTTCATATGGTTTGCACCAAATGTGAGCTGCTTGAATGTATATTTGTTCAAATGAGTTTGGTTTAGTTTTCCTTAGACAGCAACGTCCTCTGAATACAAATTCTTCTTCAGAGTTTTTCTCTGTGTGAGTTGGACAGTTGCCATCATCCACTGTGTTTTTACAACAGGCAACAGACTTCTTACAGCACAGTCTTTTAATCAGCTGATTCTGATGGATTAAAGGAGGTTGCAGGTTGCACATTTTGAGACACAGGTTGAGACAATATCGTCTCATGAAGCATCTTTTTAAAACTTTTCCAAGGCAGCTTCCTAATCTGTTTTCAGCTAAACTAATCCTCTCAGATAAATGATAAAACAATTGGTCCTGTGCATACATGGTTAAGTTATATTACATGCTCCTCTCATCCCAACTTTTACAGTTGTGCTCAAACAGTAATGCAGTCAGGGAATGTTGTCTACATTAAAAACAAATTCTCTTCCTTGCATTTGCATTTTTTTAAAATCTACCTGTTGTTCCGGCACTGTCTTTCTTCAGTTCTTTGCCTTGCTGTCATAGTGCTACTTAAACCACTGTGTTCTCTGCCCTAATGAGACCTGCAAGTCCTTTCAGATCTTCTGGGAATGTAGCCTGTCATCTTGCTCCTCACATTGTCTGCTGCAGACAGCCGACCTCTCATTAATCACACAAATCAGCACTCAGATGAGGTGTGAACTCCAAAATACTGACATGATTTGTTCCAGTTCAGTGCAGTGAGAGGATGATTTTTATTGTGTGGCAAAATACGTTGACACAACACAGTGCTGTCTTCCTTTTGGGAAACACATAGGTTTACCTTGTCTTTTTCCATGATCTGGTTTGTGTCATTTTCCTCTACAAATGGAGGTTTTGTTTGGGCAACTGAATCTATTTACACTGTTGTCAATATGAGTTGGTTTTTAGTGTGTATGCTGATGTGATTAACACCAGATTGATTTTCGTCATTTTGATAAGGTTATGACATCTATGTGTTTGTTTGTTGCCATCGTTAAGGAAGCCAAGCTGCGTGAGCTACTGGATGTCAGCACACTGGCGGGGAAGATGGAGAATAGGATGCTGACAGTGGTGAGCGGCACCGACATGGTCAACATCACCTACCTGAACTTCATGGCTTTTCAAGAGGAGATAGCAAAGGTAAAACTATATGTATTTAAATATATATACGTATATATATTTATATGAATATATATATTAGTGTTATGTTGTAAAAGCCTTATTAACTCTGATCATTTTTGTTATGTTTTCAACTGAAAACAGTGATCTTTGCATGATGGGATAAATAAAAGAGAAGGAAATAAACAATTGCAGAAATTAAATCTTAAAATGATGCAAACATTACTGAAGTGAATGCAAAAAGACTCAGTCACACTATTTTTAAATGTGAATTTATATGCAGAACTAAAAAAGGTCTTAGATTTTAAGATTAAGGCATTGTCTGTTGTTGATTCATAACATGAAACAATCACTGTCACTTTGTTTTCTTAATACTTTTAAATTGTCAGCATGCATACACAGGGGAATTTCAGCCCTCAGCAGTTATTTACATCACATTGCAGTCGGACTGAGTACTGACACTGCATGTTTTTGTTTTATTTACTGCAGGAATGGGCAGAAGAGTTATTCAACTTGGCATCTAACCTCTTGGTCCAGAACATGTCCAGAGAGGCCTGCCTGGAGAAAGCGTATGTTATCTGCACATTATATTAGCTACAAGTTATAAGTACACATATACACACAAACACATTTGCCATACAATAACGAAGTCAAAAAGCGACATGTGTTGTCTGACTGTAAAACCAGGTGAGAGTTCCCACTCTCTAGTACGCAGTACAGTACACATTTGCAAAGAATGCTTAAAGTACTATACAATATAAAACATTGTTATCCCTGCAACACACACAACATTATCTAAGTAAATAGGTACTGTAAACACTTACTGGAGATAACAAGCTCCATTGAGTAGCCTGCAGGTTTGACTTAATAAAGATCACTTCGCCTCACATTGATGTAAGAGGAGAAAAACAAGCAGGATGGTAGGAAGGAGGAGGATAAATAAAACAACTAGAAATACATATTAGTTCCTGAACTTGGTTTTGTGCTTTTTAGATGGCTTGTATGCTTCCTAGTGCTAGAGTGCAAATATGTATTATATGTGTGAGAACGTGTACATTTATATGCTGCAGCTTAGTGCAGCATTTGTTAGTTCCAAGCCCAACCTATTACTTTATGTAAATCAGTTCTCACTCACATGAATGGCTCTTGTCCAGTAACAGCTTCTGTAATTGGAGCAAACACACTTTTCTGTGGTCCACAGCTGATTTATATGTGCAGTGAGTGACTGAGTGATGCTTCATTTTTTTGCTGTAGTATTATTTTAAAAAAATGTTATGCTCTGTTTAGTTTACAGTCACAACTGCCTTGTGTTTATCAGTTAACAGAAGCCATTAACTCACACTCCCAAGGAGACTAATTGACTTATGGGACAATAAAAGTGGCCATCGACCACATAGTACACACAGAGCTGAATAAAATTGAATAGGGCAGGTTTTACAGTCATGCTGGTTGCTCACAGCAGCAGTTGCTCTGCACTGCTTCCGTACAAATAAGGTGATTCTTGTTATAATACTGCTGCAGCATGAGGAGGCCTCATCCCTGAAGTGAAGTTGATGTCCCCCACATGTGGTTAATGCTCATTGCTATATCTTAAGGCCATTTTTTGGATGGGCAGCATAGATGGGTTCCCATCAACAGGTACTCCCTGGATTACACTGCCTTAAACATCAGTGTTCTTTTAGAATTGCACTACATACCGTATAGTTATTGTGCTGGAGAACTGGAAAGGTACCTTTGCCTTATTGTTTTCCACATGTTTTGTATTTTAGCCCTTGCCACTTGTTTTACCTGTGCTGAAATGGAACCTGGCCTTCTTAGTCAGAGTTAACTAGGGAGGGAGAGAGATTGGAGACAGAAGAATCAGTAAGACAAACTTGAAAGGAGACATGCAAGTAGTTTGTTTTCCCCTCATCTCAATGAATAATACAAGCACTTGTAAGGCAGAGGAGGTCATCAAAAAACACCTTACTCCTTCCTTCCTTCCTCATTTATCATCTTTGGCTCAATTCCATTTCACCTTTTGTCCTTACCACTTAGCCCTACCCTTTGTTTTGTGCAGTTATATTTAGCCGTATGGTGTCCCAATCCTTGTTGAGGTAGAGGGATAGAATGAAATGTAAGGGCATAGGGACACAATTGAAAAAAGAGCACTATGAGACATTTACCAGTTTGACCAAATTCATTAAGCTTACTTCGGTTAGCAAGTTAGGTACCAACACCCCAACAAAAGTTCACAGTTCCTATACATAACATAAACTGGTCCACTCATCCCTGGATGTGGAAGACATTGTCTCCACATTGCTTCAGGCAAGCGCATAATAATCCCCATAGTCCATGATAGGGATATAACAACAGCTGACTTTTTTTAAATGACAGCCTGTTGAATCTGAAAACGTTGTGTCCACTATTTGACGACATATGACTTCTTGAAGGGGTGTCCCATTTCATAGGGGGATATTTTAACCAGTACCAAAAGTTCCAAAAAGGTTAGGGTAAAAATTTGAAATAAGAATATCACTTTCTCCTCTTTGGTCAGAAGTCCCTTGCATGCACCCCTGGTGATGACAGCAGCCTCACATTTCTCTCTCTTTTTGTAGAAAAGCTGCTTCACTCACAGCCCAGTCTGGCCCTGTTAACCATTACAGTCACTGGTGACTTTGCTATGGCTCATGAAGTGGACACTGTAATGGATATTAATTATTAGCCAGTGGCCACTTAAAGCCCAGCCTGTAATGATGTCTCCTGTTGCAGCTGAGCTATTTATAGCCCAGTCTGCACTGTCTGTGTTGTTGCTGCTGCATGGCTGAGTGCTGCTAATGCAAGACTTGTGAGGGATTAGCCTCAATGCTAACATGTCATGTGATCATAGACAGTTATATATGCTATGCACAGATGTGTCAACAAACTTACTTGCACTTACTCTGAAGGTGATGTATTGATACATGTTTGTGTATTTTCCCACATTGATGAATTAGCCCTTTGTCTCTGATAAATGATTGTGGGCCTCACTCACACTTGTAAACTCATACAAACAGACAGCTATTAAAGTTGAGCTAGTGCCTTACAGCTGATGATGTGTGAGTCTCTGTTGCCCTGTCCAATGTAGATATACTCGACTGAAGCTGCAGCTCAATCCTGAGGGGCGAATCCCCATCAAGAAGTAAGTCTTGGATTCATCCTTCTCTCCCCTGCCTCCTGTTTGCTGTTTTGTTTTTGCTGTTTTTTTTTTCTTTTAGGTATTCCAGTTTTGTGAATTTCAGCTTGTGTTTCACTTCTCCGTGTGTTTGTCATTAGCTCATTAAAAAAAACAACTCTCTCCGCCTATATTAGTCAAGTTGAGCTCTCAGGCAGGCAACAGTGAACTTCAGTGATAACCTCTCTCAGAGCCCGCAGAGGAAAGCAGCGGGTGTCAGCACAGAGAGGCAGGGAAGCACTCCTTGCCATTTAGGGAATTAACCTCCTCACTGGGAGGACATGTCAGCTAGACTAATGTCAGCTTGACTCCGCTTCCTCACTGAGCTTATACTATGTGCTCATGGATACCTTTGCATGTAATTAAAAGTGGCTATGGCCAGCGGAAACAGATCTAAACAGCTAGTGGTAGCTGGAAGGATGCCAGAGTTCACTACAGTAAATCAAATTTGTTCTCTATATACAGTAAAATAAAACAGAGAACAGCCACCCAACCACACAGAAACACTGTCTCTCTGAGCACTCAAAATGACAGCTGAGGCAGGACAGCATATTCTTCAACATCTAGTGCAAAAATTGTATATCCAAAAGAAAAATGAGTCACTCAAATGTGCAGAGGATTATATGAAAAATGTTGTGTCAAGACCCTGAAAACTGAGCTGTTTATCTCACCTCATGAAAAAATGTCACTGCAGATACATGGTTTTCACAGAACAGTGCTCACACGATAGCTGTATTGCATGAATAATGAAGCTGGCACTATTTGCATATCTTTTGATTATTTAAACAAGAGTAAACACTAGTTTTACGACAAGAAAGATAGGATTGTGGAATTACAAGTACTTTCACAGTACTAACAATGTGGTGTTTTAATCCCAGGTCAAAGATAATTAGAAATGATAAAACTGAATTCATCAGTACACGGTCGTCCTGTATAAATTTTAGGTTTTTGTTTGTGTAGCAAGTATAGTAAACGTTACCATTTTATGTACAATATGTGCCCTCTGGTTCTTAGATGTGTATGAACAGCTGCCCATTGTGTTTTGCACATATCATTCATATTTGATCGTGAATTGTTCAGTAATTGTTCGCACAAAACAGAAACTACATCACAGTGTAACTGTCATGAGTGTAAAAGAGCTTTTTTGGAGTCTGTGGTTGAAATTGCTATTGCTATTATTGTTTGAGCCTTTGTTTTTTTCTGCTGTTTTTGTTTTTAATTTCTTCCTGTCACTGGTGTGATGTTACAACAGGATACTTAAAAGTTTAAATAATTAAAAGTTGTGATAAATCCAATTTGACATTGAGGATCAGAGTGAAAACTCCACTGTGTGTGGTATTTTCTGTGTTTACGTTCATAAAATTGCATTTTTTTGTGTCCCTGCAGTATCTTCAGGATGTTCTCAGCAGACAGGAAGCGAGTGGAGACTGCCCTGGAGAACTGTAACCTCCCTTCTGGCAGAGTGAGACACCGAAAATGCTGAAGCACCCTCTTTTCTCATTGTTGTTGTGTTCTTTCTATTCCCTCTGTCTCTGAACCTGCTTTCATTTGTGTCCCTCTCTTTCCCTCTTGTCTCCAAGCTTTCATCTCCATCCATCCATTCATCATCACCTCACCATTTAGCTCATTCTCTCTTCACCTGAAACAGCGGTTGATTGGTGTTTTACTTGTTTCTTTGGAGTCTTTCTTTTCTGGATGTCTGCATGACTTCCCAGTCAGAACTGGTTTAGCTTGGGTGGTAATGAAACAAACGGACCCAGTGGGAGCAGTACAGATGACAAAAGCTGTTTTATCATCACTTCACTCAGATGTCACTAGAGAGAAGCTGCCCTCTCATGCATAAAGGTGTAAACAGTCCCTCAACACAACAAACACTTTCTGTATTCCAGCATTACTGAGCAATTTGCATGCTTGTTGGGGGGAAATGCTGTGCACTGTGGCTCTCAACACATAACTGAAACATGTCCACATACAGTAAGACAGACACTGTCGCTGTATTGAATGTTTTCTGATTTCAAACAGATTTAATACATACAGAGAATAAATTATACATAATTACCACAGGGAAAGTGCTGGATTTAAAAACACGTTGGTGTATGAAAGCCTGATGGGATTTTGGTGTTGTTCAAAGGTGCAAGTAATTACAGCTAAATGGTATCACTGTTAATCCCTCAAACACACACGCTCAGTAGCAAAAGTGCATATACCACATAACTCACAACATCATCTTAGGAATGAGTCACTGAGTGTCTGCAGTGCTTGACCTGCATCACCCTCCCTTGGTGCATGCTTCCTGATTTTTCCTCTTGTTCCTTCTAAGTGCTTGGTTCTTCCTTCTTGATTCTTGCTGTGGCACAAGGCTATTGCTTGCTGCACACTGTATTTTTAGCAGAGCTGTTTGGCTCTGATATTTCTACGAGGAGCCCTTGTGGACATTACTCTTTTTGGTCCAACCTAAGAGCAAATTGCAGGTAGTCATCTTTTGTTAATTGTTTGCTTTTGAAATATATACCTGTGTAATTGTCTCCAGAAGGAGACTAAATGTCAGGTTAATAATTGAAACATTATTATTTGTATTTATTGTATTATCTGTAAGAAATAAGCCAAAAACTCATGACTTAATATTTTAACCAAAGATTATTTGTAGCTGTTAAATTTTAGTTCTAAATGTTATCCTTTCTCTTATTCACATTGAAATCCAAAGATAGAGGCTCTTCTCAGACGATTGAGCACTTTCAGACAAATATATCTGTGTGTGTGTAAAACTGACTGCAAAAACTGCAAACTGCAAAAATGAGGTTAGCATAATATCTCTTGTGAGATACCGTATACTTGATTTAATGTTTGATTTGCCTGTTGCAGTTGTAAGGTTTATTATTTGTGAATCTAACAAAAACAATTAGGCCACTTGCTTCCCAAAGTGATTCTATTGCTTCTGTAGATTATGTGACTGTGTTGCTGTTCTCCTCTATAGAATGACTCCATTCCCCAGGAAGACTTCACTCCAGAGGTGTACAACATGTTTCTGAGCAACATCTGCCCCCGACCCGAGCTGGACCACATTTTCTCTGATGTGTAAGAACTGTGTGTCTTATGTTTGTCCTTTATGATCTTTTCCAGATTTTATAATCTACAGTTTACACGAAATAGGGAAAATCCCAATGTAGAAACAGAATCGTTTGAAAATCAAGCAACATGAGAGTGATTATTTACAGTTTTGCCCAAGCAATCAGCAGCTAGAAAATAGCTGCCAGCCCTGATCAAGAAATATACAGTAACTTTGCAGTTTTAAGAACCTGCCTTTCCCAATCAGTAATTACAAGATAGTTAATTAATTAAGGACAGTGTGCGTTATAATGGTACTGTTTGTGACTCCTCAAGCCTGGCTGAGTATCATCACACAGCAGAAGCTGAGCTGGCCCTTGGTCCAGAGGGACTCAGTCCATCAGCTGAGCTTGCACGCCAGCATTTTACTCACCATAAATTTATATTTTAATTATTGTTAAGTGACATAGCATAGAGAGGATTATTTAGTGTAATAGGCATAGATAGGAAAAGTGTTTAAATTAAATCTTATAATTTACCCAGGAGAGAATTTGATCCTCTCCATCTTTTGTGTAAATGTTGCTCTCCCTCTCTTCCCCATTTTTCATTACCACTCCTCCCCTTCATCAACTCTCATTTTTATTTTCTCACTTTTCGTAACTCTGTTCTTGCTCCTACATCTTACTTTGTAACCCTTCCATGTTTTTTTTACTTCCCTTTTCATTTTGTCGCAGTACACTCTAGTTTCTTATCTTCTCTCTTATCACTTCAGGGGGGCTAAGAGTCGTCCATACCTGACAGTGGAGCAAATGACAGAGTTCATCAACATTAAACAGCGAGACCCGCGTCTGAATGAGATTCTCTACCCTCCTCTCAAACCAGAACAAGTTCAGCTGCTAGTGGATAAATATGAACTAAATTCTTTGCTGGCACAGAAAGGTTAGTGCATTTAATATCTATTAATACAAATGTAAGGGTGTGTTACATATTGCTCACTATGATCCACTAAGTAACATTTTAGGAAAGTTTTTTTTTTTTTTTTACAAAAAAAAATTGTTTTGGTTACCCTAGAATAAGCCTTTAATATATTCTTATGTCAAGGCCTTTATTATTTCCTAGAGTTTTTATGGGCACTTGAAAGTGCCAGAATTTTTAAGTTGGATGAAGTTTGGATGTAGTACTTGAAAATACTTGAAATAGTGACAGATTTCCTTTATTATTATACCTTCACAAAATATTGCTTATTGACTGAAGCAATGGAAGCTCAATTAATCTAATTAATCTAAAATTGGCTTGTTGTTTTTCAGGTGTATAGATGTACGTATGTGCCAGGCTGTTTCTTGGTTGGGAATAATTGCCAGGCAACTAGTAGTAGTTTTGCAACTTTTAGTTTTTGTGTATTTACCATCACTGAGTCATGAGTTCTGTATCTCCTGTGTTTCATTACATTTTTGAATGCCACCCCAGTTTGCATAATGTGCCATATGTGCTTTCCAAGTGGTGGCATGTTCTTTTTATTGTTTGTGTTTTGTCAGTTTACACTTTTTCCACAGCCACTTAATATACTCATCAGTGCTTACTGTTAAAACCATCATCCTATCTGCTAAAACATGGTATCCAAAAAAAATATAAATGTAAAAATCGTCATCATAAAACTGTACCAAAAGCAAAACAAAGAAGCTGTTAAGGTGTAGTTTTTGAGCATCCAGAGTAGAATATTAATGAAGAACCAAGATATACCGCCATTACAGATCCAGCACTCCAGGACATATTGTGCTTCTGTGTTGTCTGAAGTGTCAGTGCAAAGAAAGCTGCTGAAACTACTCTCAAAATTGCAGGCATCAAGTCCTGCATGTGCCAGTATTTGACTGAAATTGTAGTCAAGTCAAGAGCATGTGTTCTGTAACTTCTTCATGACATCATAATCTTTGTCTTCACTCGCTAAATCACAATCTCTGTTCAGCATTATCACATTTTGATGAAGGAGTGTCAAAATGTTTGTACCTTTGGTGTATTTTCTGAGCAGTGACTGACATGTGTAGAGCTGTTCATCAAAACCTTTCATAACTGTGCTGCTTATCTGAAGCTTTATTAATACATGTCATCATGCATACAAATCTCTGGCACCAGAAGAGGTTGTTACTGTGAAAAAACACATTTGCACATTTTTTATTAATGATTACACTTAAACTAAATTGACCCTAACTGATGGAAACAGAGCTTTAGTGCCACTTTAAAAATCTTCTTTGAGTAAAGTACCTACTTTATCTCAAGCGTATGACAAAAATGAATCACAGGAGCTTAAAATTATTTCTCTTTCTCTTTTTTCTGGCCGGTCAAGTATCCTGCTTGACCGGCCAGTGTTTGACTTTTATCCCAGTGATGTGCTTGTGCTGTGATACTGTGTGGTCATCCTGTCCCTGGCTTTCTGGAGCTTTTCTGGTGCTCTTTTCTGTCCCAGTGACAGATTTCCCCCTGTGAAGTATTTATCTTGCCGGAGGAAGTGCTGCCATCTGCTCAGCAGAGGGGTCCAGAGCTCCACATGCTACCCTCACAGACACAAATTCAGATACACATGCATACACAGTTTTCTCTCTCTCAAGGACACTCATATTGTATTTGTATTCTGAAATATATAGTAGCATACTAAACATGTGCTATCAGAGTGCACTGAAATGGAATGACATGGAATGCAGGCATTGACTGCCTCAGGTGTTCCCCAAAAAAGCTGTAAGAGAAAGAGGAAATGGTTACTTTTCTTCTGCTCACTCTCCTGGTTATGCTGTTTTACATCTTGTGAACATTAAAGCTGTCTTTAATCTCCTCCGTGCTCTGTCACTAGCTAGGATTCCATTAAAAGGTATAGCAAATTTTAACCAAATTGTCATAGTTTTCATAAAACAAAATGTGTGTTTTTTTTATGTTTTTTATGTGTTCATTTATGTGTGTTTCCACCCACTGCTGTAAAGCAACTGTTGGGAGTTAATTCAGTGAGGTAAGCAGCAGGGTGGTGCACCTCCCTCCACCTCCCTCAAGAAAAAAACCTACATATGATATTTCATGCCTTTTTCAATTTTTAATTTTTATGTGCATATAAAGAAATCTGCATAAAATCCAGCTGATGGAAACACAGATAATTCTTTGACTTCCTCAGTCTATGCATACTCAGCCATTCTAATATTGTTTTTAGATGAATGGATAAAAATTAAAAATGAAACAAGACAGCCGTTAATCTTGATTGATTTTAAAGAGGAAGCTCAGCATTTCGTTTCCTAATGGCACATTTCAGATTTCACTTTTTAGAATAACTGTAGGCTCCTCCTAATGCCAGACATTTCAACACAATTTTCCTTGTTTGACCTACTGACATCCTAGGGGCTGGGGAAACATAGTGTCTATGTCTTTGTGATGTGTGATGCAGTGGTTAGGCCTTCGTCTGGCAGAGGCAGGTCATGGTTATCAGCAGGGAGTAAGACACTGAGTGCTACTGTGCTCAGATGTCACAGACAGCAGCCTGCCTTAATTAGTCCAACAACTCTGCAGAGGGCAGCACCGCATTAATTAGCATAACGTGGCCGGAGGGACCTGCTGTGCATGTTGCATAATTTCACGTATTTCGTGTAACATCAACTCAGGTTCGTGTATGTGGGTGAAGGATGCTTCAGATGTTTTGGTTTCATGTTCTTGGACAATATTCCCATCCAGGTATGATAGGTGAAGTCTTTATCCTGAACCCAGGTAGTGGAAGATGTGAAATCTGTTTTCATCTGCAGCTCATTGTTTACTTTTTCTCAAGCAAATTCAGCGATAAAACATGAGCTCAGTCATGACAAAAAAGGCAAGGCTTTACAAGAGTCACCTTGACAAGCAGTCAAATCAAAGAAAGTACAATATCAAGGGCAGTACAGCCCTTTCATATCAGTGTGACATTAATAAGTAATGATCAAGGTGGTTAAGTAAAGCTTGAAATGTAGAAAATGAATGATAGCATGGACTGTGTTTAAAAAACTGGGAACTTTACATTCATTTGTACTAAAGCCTTAAATATTTGTAATGAATGTTTCATTATCTTACATTCCACACCTACACCTACACACTACTTCTAGTGTGAGAAGTAGAAACACAGAGGCACAGACTTCAAGGATTAACCACAAAGGCTTTTAGCAAGTGAGGACTTAGGCTTTGTGCAAAATTAAACCATTAATGTAATCCCAATATGGCTTTAATTATTGATTATAAACATTTTTGTAATGAAACCTTTGAAAGCTTAAGTCTTTGAGTTGCTTATCTGAATACTCCTGCAGTGAGTTTATGCAAGTAGTTTGCATAAACACACCATTATACACCAACTCATCTTTCAGTGAAGTTTTTAATTTGTTGAGTGTTTCATTTTAAGTTTAACAAAGACAAAATCTATTCCAATTAATTAAAAACCATAATAAATAAAAAAAAAACGTATTTCCTACTGGCAGATGAAATATGTGTTTAACTACATGTACACAACCCAAACAAAAGTAAATTGTGCATTTGTTTGAAACTATTTCCCCAGATTACCACTATACATAAATAAATAATTAAAGCAACAGGCTCTGTGGGGGCTCAGTTTAAAAGTAAAAGTCCCCAGTTTCACTGTTTTGACAAAACATGTAACCCATTACAGCAGTTTGGTAGTTTAGTGTTATAAATAATTTATCTGCAGTGGAACACTGTGGCACTATACAGTTCTTGTTTTTAATCTTTGTGACAATATCAGAGATCATTAGAACAAACAAACAATTAAACCTCAGTGTCTTGATTAACATGTTTGTGTGCTGTGTTGGCTTCATGCAGGTCAGATCTCATTGGAAGGCTTTGCCAGGTATTTGAACTGCGAGGAGAACAGCATCATACCACCTGAAAAGCTGGACCAGAGTGAAGATATGACCTTTCCTCTCTCCCACTACTTCATCAACTCCTCACACAATACTTACCTCACAGGTATGCACACATTCCATACATCCAGACTTAAGTAAAAAAGAAAAAGTTATGTAAGCTGCTCTGTGTTTACAGGATCCCACTTAAGTCAAGTTTGTTCTTCTTTCCATGAACAGATCACTTGTTCGTTTAGAAATGCAATTACAATTGCACAAGTGAATACATCCGTCTTGATACTTCGGATGTCAGTCAATTAAATGCACTGGAGCATGTCAGACCCCCTCTCCTGCATTACCTCTCATGAGGTTATCCAATCATATTTCGTGAGACTCAGTTCATTGATATTCATGAGTTAAATAATTCTAAAGATTGTAGTCGCAGTAACTGTCTACTGGCAGGGCACAAGCATGGTGGGCACAATACAAAGACCATTTTCCCTTCAACAGTTAATAGAATTAATCTATTCAAATCTATTCTAGGGGGAACTGGGGTGCATTGAATCTTTCAAGTGGATCAAATTTATCCAGCAATCAAAGAAAAGCGGTTTCTATAATAGAGCAGCCTCATAGCCTGTGAAATGAAGAAATGAGAAAAACAAACAATGCATTCTTGGTTTTCTCCCAACAAGCATTGCTTTCTGAATGGATTAATTTCCCTGTTCAACTTTATAAGAAAGATCCAAGATACAGTTATTAGACAAACAAGAGCTTTTTGCAACTTATTCCTTCTTGATGTATTTCTATTCTATCTTCTTGTCTGTTCTTTTCTCTGTCTACTCTATTTATCCATAGGTTAAAGCAATGTGTCATGCAGTGTTCAACATGTGAACTAATTTCCTAAAGTCTTAATAGATGAGGCTGTTTAAAAAGAGTGATCAAAAATAAATTGAGAAAATGAATGAAAACTATCAAATTAACCCAGCTAAAATGACAACTCAGCCCTGCCTCTCACTCTGTGGTTGCAGGAAAACATGCTGCTAATGTGAAGAGATAATTGCTTCCCTAATGGTGACAGTGCGATGAGATGACGCCAGATAAAGAGTTTTTACAGCATTCTAGCAACTAACGCTGTTAATCAGCTATTAAAAAGCGAGAGGATGTGCTTTTGTAGGAATCCTGTTACTTTTGTAATCAATACAACAGTTACTTAAAATTATGGATGTGTGTGTGTGTTGCAGCCGGCCAGCTTGCAGGAAACTCTTCAGTTGAGATGTACAAGCAGGTTCTCCTGTCAGGGTGCCGCTGCATTGAACTGGACTGCTGGAAGGGACGCACCACAGAAGAAGAGCCTGTAATCACTCACGGCTTCACCATGACAACAGAAATCTCCTTCAAGGTAACACAAGGAGAGCAGAGTAATGGCGATGTAGGCAAGGGGGTGCATTGGGGGGAGTGGGTGGGGCATTTAATGTCTTTGTCTACAGATGTAGAGAGGGGTGTTTTGGGTAAACAGGTCTCCACCATTGATATAATCCACATGTTGTGGTCATGTGATCCACCACTTTTTTTTTTTTTTTTTTGCTTTGGTTTTAGTTATTTATTTATTTATGTTGGTCTTATATTTTGGGTTTAAATATTTTTGACTTCTAGTGCACACTTTTTTTGAAAATGTGTTGGCAGCATAAAACATATAAAATATATTCTCACTTCCCAGAAGTGAGAATATATTTTATATATGTTCTATATCGATTATATATATTATATATTGATTAGCCGCCTGGGGACACCACTGGTTGCAAGAAGTGAGCCTAGTTCTCACATGGTATATATTATGTCAGTAAACATTTTACATTGTACTTGTTTTAGTTTTTCTTTAATAGAGAATGATGTCAATTTTGTAGATTACGTTCCTATTTTGTGGAAAATAGACAATAAAATATAGCACCTATGAGTGGACACCAAAAAAAGAAGGAAAAATTTGACTGATTCCAGTAATATAATTTTACACAGTACAGAATAAAATACAAAAAGATAAAAATTGAGTGCAGAGGAAAGAAAAAAAAGCAAACCATGCGCTCAACAGATAGCAAATTGTAAAAGATAAGGATGCAGTGAGTGATCGTTAAAAAGCAAGTGTTGAGGGATGTTTAATTGAAGTCCCTGAAGATGAGAAGGCAAAAAAAGGCTTTTATAGCAGGAGTGGTCGTCAATTTTCATCGCAATATCAACATGTGCGTTAAACCCCTTGTAAAAGGCTGCCTGAAATGTGACGCATTAAATTAATTTCTTTACACAGGGTGTGCATTTGCAAACAGTTTTGAATATTATTACACACAGACGCAGTGCCTGTGCTAAATTAATGAATGCTGGGAGTTTGGTTACTTGGGTAACTTTTATATAAACAAATGTTACATTCAAACCATTATCAAATGAGTTCACACAGCTCCTGAAGACTCCATATTTCTCAGTGTAGCGGTGTTTAAATTTCATATCACCTGGCAAAATATCTATGTTGCTCACAGGAAATTGTTATTTGTCAAGACAGACAGAAGCCATGTTGCACTATTAAAGAGAGCTGCAAACAGGTTGGAGTATGACTGAAAAGAAAAACACCCACTTATAGTTTCAGAAGTAAATTCTACTCCTAAAAAAACCTAGTTGTTCAGCTGTTTGAGATAAATGCTTTATTCCCCACCTGTTTCTGTGCTGCTGCTGCTGTATATACACAAAAGCTCCTTCAGTCAGGTCTGCTAGTGCTGGACAGATCCCTTTTTCAGATAAAGGCTGCAGGATAAAATTTATGATTCATAGTTTCTGTTCAAGTTATGCACTGTTAATCAAGTATAGAACATCTACATTATTTCTCCATCAAATGCTGTTATTGCAATTTACCAGCCAAGATTGACTAAAACCAAACACGTTACTGTGGTGTAGGAGAGAGAGACCCTCTTCTCAAAGGGTTTGACACTAGGCTTCAGTAACTGTACTATATATGTGCTCAATTCTGGATGCTACAGAGGGAAGTTTAACATTTGTGCTTGATTGAAAACATCATGTTGCTGAACAGTGTTTATTGTTTCCTCACATCATGCAGGAGGAGGGTAAAAATCTCATGGCGCATGACTTTTCCAGAGAGGAAGAAGGATGAGTTGGGTGAATTGATTGTAGAGGAAATTTATATCTAATGAGAGAAACAGAAGAAGTAGAATGAGCTTAATTGAATTAGTCTAAGTAAAAAATATAAAGTTGCATGTAAGTGATATGAAAGACAAGATGGGAAAAAAGCTACAGATGGAGAGAGTTGAGTTATAGACAAGGATTATTATAGGAAGAGATGGAGCAAATGGAAATGAAGGCATTAACTGAATTGACACCATTGTTAATGATGGTGTAATTGACTTAGACATTCAGTGGTTCAGAAATCAGACACCACCTCATACCCTAGCTCTCATTTCTGTGGATATATCCACACTAAAATTTGATGAATGTGAATGAATGTAGTTTATGATGAACTTCAAAGGATTTTATTTGACATTTTTTATTCAGAAAAAGAAGAAAAATCTCTGTTAGAGAGGAAGCCCATTGTCCTGATTTTGTAGACATTCAGTCAAGCAACCAGTATCTAGCAAATGTAGGGAATCATAATAATGATTCATGGTAAAAGGAGATTATCAGAGATATTCTGGATGCTACACGAGCTGAGGTTTATTTTCAAATACTGTATTGGCTTCTGACTCCACAGCATTATTCATTAACCAATACTGACATTGATTGCTTTTTTTAATGTTACCTAAACAATAATTCAACATTAACATACATTTCTGCCCTATGTGTGCATCGTCAAAATAGTTATACTAATGATTATATTTTTGTTTCTGTTTATCTCATAGGAGGTGATCGAGGCCATTGCTGAGTGTGCTTTTAAGACGTCGCCCTTCCCTGTCATTCTGTCTTTTGAAAACCACGTGGACTCGTAAGTCAGCAGATCGATACATGTCACAAGTGCGAAGGCAACAGTGTGACGGTTGACCTTATTGATGAGTATTTCTCTGTCATTGCATGATTTAACATTAGCTATTTTGTTGGTCTCATTTCTGTAAGCCTATGCCAGGCAGTTTCTAGGACTGACATACATATTTTGTGTACTTTGATATTTGGTTGCCAAAAATAATATGTGTATGTGTGTGTGTCTGAATACTCGCGTGATGGCCCTCAGACCAAAGCAACAGGCAAAGATGGCGGAGTACTGTCGCTCAATATTTGGAGATGCATTACTCACAGAGCCTCTGGAAAAATATCCAGTGAGTACATTAGATGCTCATACACACACATGCATGCTCTCTCTCTCTCTCTCTCTCTCTCTCTCTCTCTCTCTCTCTCTCTTCATGAGATATGATCGCGCAGATGAGTGCACCAAAGAAGTGTCTTTGAACACTACTACCTGATGTGCAGCATCCTAACCTTGCACATGTACACACTTACATGTACACCACCATATTATAAAAAATGTATTCACTATTATTCACAACTATTTCTTTGTGTTTATAGATATATTTTTTCCCTTCTTTCTCTCTCTCTCTCTCGCTCTTTCTCACATTCAGCAACTTATCGACGTGCCTTATAGCACCTGGCAAAATGTGTTGTCACTGTTTTACCTCGTCCTGCCACTCCAGGCGAGCTCCTTAATGGCCTCCTTGAATTTATCTCCTTTACTCTCTCTCTCCTTCTCTCTCTCTCTTTGTGTTTTCATTTTTGTTTTCAATCACAGACACACTCATACCTGCAGTGATGTATGTGCCCCGGAAGCCAACTTTAAATGATTCATTCCACAATCTTTTTATTTTGTCTCTCTGTTATCATGGCACAGACTCTCAATGACAGCCGTGTAAGATTAAATGGAAATGTTTTACGCTGTAATCTAAATGTGGCTTTTCTTGGTAGTCCTTTATCTATTTCTGCTCTGTTGCCATGGCTACCAGTCAAAAGCTTGCTTTGTCCCTTTGTGGCCAAACACTCACCCACCCCCCCACCCCCAAGGAGTCTTTGTGTGTAATGACGCAGGCACTTATTTGAGGCACTGGAGACACTTGTCACAAAAGCTCTCACACTTGTTCAATCAGACATATACAATCCTGCACACATATGTATTCAAACATACCACTTACGCCTCCTGTGTTATTCTCCTGGGATGACTTGTCCTTGTTGGAATAACACTAAAGAGCAGTCAAATTTCCCAGCAGTCAGATGCAACATTATCTCACACATGCAGGGATCTCTTCCAGTGCTGCTACTGCCAAAGGCACAGCCCGCTGAGAATTACTGCCTTCTGACTGCATTTGACATTGAAGCATTATCAGGGAGAAGCCTTTCAAATGGAGTGGCACAGGGAAGGAGTAGGAGAGATACAGCGAGGTAGACACCAAGGGAGAAGTAAGCCAGACAGAGAATATGCTATTAAGGAATCAGATTTCTACCAGTGAGCATGTACAGTAATAACAGAGAAAGGTGAGTGCAATGACAGCCACTCCCCTCTGGCATTGAGACAGCTGTGTGTACAGCGTAGTGAATAGAATATCAGCACCATTGGATCATAGAGTCATGGGCAGAGAGATTATTGTAGCTAGACTGGTTGTAGCTGAGCCTTGGGTGAGAATTAAGAGGATTACAGCTTTCTTAGAAACTTGAGTGTCTCTTGTAACTCCACTTCACAAAACTGGAATTCAAGTTGAATAGGAGAGAGTGGTGCTAATATTTTTTTTGTTTATTCAGTTCATCTTAATTTAGATTGTTTCTTATTCACTATATTGCTCTCATCAGGGTAATCATGATGCTGATGAAAGCTGTATTGCCAAAACATTTTAACCGCTGAAAAAATATGAAATATTTTGGTAAATAGAGCTGTTTTTGTAGCAGTTTGTTTAATCTTGTGGAGGTTGAGTTTTAAGCTGCTGACAGATAAGAACTGGCAAAGTAAAATGGTCATGAAGGAAGAGTGGGATTGGGAATAATGTGGGCAGCAGAGAAATAAACATAAGCCGTTAGAGTTTTTTTTCTAAAATACTTAATTGTCATTATTTTCTTTTGCTGTCATTGCCTGTATCTACAAAAATGCAGCATTCTAACTACTCTTCTATGTGTATTATTTCAGTGTATTTTACTCAAATAATGGTAGAAATAGACAGTACCTCTGGTTGATGTTCAATAATCTGAATTAGAAGTAGCTGACAGACAAGGATCACAGATTGCACTGTTGCCTGCATCATACCGTATATTAGTGTATCACTAAGTGTTAAATGAAATTTAGAATTAAATTATATGCAAAATGTAAAAGTGTAAGTGGAATATGATGGAGCAGAGTGAAAGTACTTATGTACATTTCATTACATGAATAGGTTTTGGTCACATTTCATCACTTACCAGATGTCAAATCAAAAAAAGCAATAGTGTCATTGTGGAAGTATTCCTAGAAACTAGTGCAAGTGTGCATATTTAGAGCATTTCAGTGCTTTTTGGTCTCAACTTTTTCTACTTATTTCCTCTTTTCAGTCCCTTATTGCATTGCAGCAGACAAAGGGTTTGGGGATTTGGGGAGAACTGAATCAATTCTAGCAAATTAAGATTTAATCAAACAGCTTTAATGCTATGCATTTGAGTCAAGTCAAAATTAGATGCCACCTCTATTGTTAAACTGGTTCCATTTAAATGGAAATGTTTGATTGAAGCTAAACGCAAGACTAAAGCAAATACAGCCAACAATCTTTATTGGTTTTTTTTAAAACTCACCAAGAACAACAATAGATAGTTGTAGATGAATGTGTGTAAGTCACTGTTTTCTTGCTTCTGAAATAAATCAAATATAAGAAAGAGACATTTTAAGTTTAAGTTGGGTACATTTATACCTGATCAAATGTAAATATCCTGGTTCTGTGTAAATAAATCAGAGATCTGCAGACTTCCTTTCAACTCCCTTGAGAGTGTATGTATGTGTGTTTAATCCTCAGTTTACCCCAGGATAATGTGTTTAGTGTAGAAAGTGTAAACTTTTGAGTTTTTCTATCAACAGTCACCTCTCGTCATTCATACTGAATTTTGAGCGAAACAGTTTTCCTCTAAAACTGCCACCAACCTACATGTGAAATTACACACTTCAGCTTCTATGTTTCCTTTGTCTCCAAAACCTCACAAAATATTGCTGTAATGGAGTGGTCTCTAGCTATGTACAAACATACTTAACTTGTTTTTTATTACATTTTTAATTACATATTTTTAACAATTCTTCTACTGGCTCTTCTGTTATTGTACTTAAAATCAGTTAATAGCTTTTCTTTGTTTATATACAAAACCTTTCTGTGTCTTCATGACCTCTCTGACTCTCAACTCTTTGTCCAGTTGGAGTCTGGTGTACCACTACCGAGCCCAATGGAGCTGATGGGCAAAATCTTGGTGAAGAACAAGAAGAAACACCACAAGACTGATGGAAGTAGCAAGAAAAAACTGTCGGAGCAAGTTTCAAACACTTACAGTGATTCTTCCAGTGTGTGTGAGCCCTCCTCCCCTAGCGCAGGTACATCACTCCTTGGATCACACAAGCACACACACTCCTTTCCCTCTAACAGAGCCATCAAGTCGCATTGGGACAGATGAGTTATGATGTTTCAGAAGTTAAATGTAGCTTTACCGTCTGGGTCCATCTGTACTGTGGACTGACACCTCTCTGCTGCCCACAAACTGAATCACTGGAGCCAAACAATGTTATTGTGTATCATTTATCATTTTCATGGCCCTTTCCATCAGGTGAAGGTATTATTGGCTGATGCATAGTCTCCCCATCAGACATGTACACTGCTAGTCACTGAGGTGTCTTAAACAAAAGCCAGCAGTAGCCTTCAGTGTGTGTTAATGCAGCTGTGTGTATATTATACCATAAACTCTGTCTCAATTTTTGGATTTTCACAGCTGTTCTTTGGTTTGAGTTTATAAGGTGATTCATATTTACATATTGGCTACACATCAAATGTGTCATTTTGTATGTTATTGTGTGCGTGTGTGTCTCTGTGGGCTCTAGTGTCATGTTTATGCTTCATATTCAGCCCTATATTCATAACTGTGTGTTCAGTATATCATTCAACTGCAAATTACAGCAGCTATCAATCACCTCTACTTTTCTTTATTGCTGAGACACTACTGTCATTCTGACATTGACATACAATGCCCCCTAGTGTTATAAAAATGTAGTACAAGTGTTTGACTGTTGCATAACAGTCAAGTGGTAAAGTACTGTACCCAAGGAATTTTAATTGACTGGGTATACCAGAGGTCTCAAAGACGCTTCACCCTGATTAATTTCATCTGCCCCATCAATTCTTATCATCAATTTATTGAGAACTACACGTTACATTTTAAAACAAAGACTTGAAAATCTGAAATTCTGTGAAATATTGTCACGAATGTAGTTATTGCGATATGATGGCAGAGTAATGTTGCATAATTTTAGGTTCATATTATCTACCCACACTGAGCTGTTGTTTTTTTGACCAAGACTACAGTACAGTAGATGCTTATTGGCCTCTATAGGTCATTTGAGTGTGAGACCCCAGGTCTATTCTGACACATGATGAGACACTCAATTATTAGTGCACAGATGTAGGTTTGATTTCAGAAGTAGATTCCAAACAGAATCAAAGAAGTATGTGTTTACTTGTAGTTACATTAGCAAATATGATCATTCTGAATTTCAAAAAAAAAAAAAAAAAAAAAAAAAAAAACAAACAACAGCAACCAAAAAAACACCCAGGAATGCTGCCTACCATCTAGATTATTTTTTAAGTTGACACAAAATCTGATAAAGATTATTGGGTATTTCCACATCACACATTAGGATGTTAATATTGTGAATTTGTGTGGGAGCTGAGACTTCCTGAGTCATGTTTATAAAGAGTCCAGAAAAAGTCCTTGAAAAAGAAAACTGGTCTTGCTGCTGCTCACTTTCCTCATATAGCTGTTGGGGGATGGACAGTAAGAGGACATTATTTACAAATATTTTACTGAAAGTAAAAACACCTGGTGGACACAAAGAACAATTTGGAAAGTGAGGTCAACATGCGTCCCCTCCCTCCAATAGAAAATGCACCATAAATGACATAAATGACATAGAAAATGTCATTTATAGTTTGATATAGCCTTTTTAGAAGCACTTTGTATAATTTAAAAGTGCTGCTCTTGTGCTGTACTGAAGTAGTTCATGACAAAATTTACTGCCAAATAGTTGCCAAATAGTAGAACATTACATTTTTGCCACTTTAAATTAAGCTTTTTTTGTGTGTTTACACTGAGGTTTGACCTTATTTTGTTGTTGCCAATTATTTATTTTGGTCTAAACAGGTTCAACCAAAGAAGAGATGGCAGACTCTTCACAGACCGCTGAGAGCACTGAGCTCAGCCTGAGGCCACAGGGCAGAAAGTCTATTGGTGAGTCATACACAGTACATGACCTCAGACTCAGAGGGAAATCTTTAGCAGAACTCTCATTAGTTTGCCGCAGAAGCTGTAGGTCAGTTTGACCATTAGGATGTTAAAATGAATTAGCTCAGACAGCATGACCTAACATTCAGTGAGAATTCTTTATTAGCATTTCTCATTATGTTGGTTCAGAGGCTGTTTTCTGCTTCACCAGAACAATACTAAAAAGAATTTCCTTAGTACAAGAATTTTCCTTAGAGTTGTCACCTTTGTGATGAGCCGACTGATTCTAGATATCTCAAACATTTTGCACTGGATTTTTAGCACTCCCAACTGAAAGATTGTATGTTGTTACTATCTGGGACCTAATCTATGACTCATGTTGCAGGTGAAGTGGAGGCAGAAAGTGAAGATGAAGATGACGATGATGACGATTGTAAAAAGGGCTCAATGGATGAGGTGTGTCAGTAGTCTGTTCATCTATGCACTACATGTATGTCATGTTTCAAGGCTGCCCTCTAGTGTACATATTTGTACAATGCATTGTATTCATTCTCAAGTTGTCAAAGTATTTCTCATTATTTTCACCAAATATAAAATTGTGTGTGTACAGGGCACAGCAGGCAGTGAGGCATTTGCCACAGAGGAAATGTCCAACCTAGTCATCTACATCCAACCAGTCAAGTTTAACACCTTTGAGGCTTCCAAAAGTAAGAACAGTGAACGTTTACTGTGTGTGGTGTCTAACAAGAGATAAAGTGACTGAGCAGATTAGTTTGTTCAAAAAGACATCATCTGAATATATTTAATTTCAAAATTACAAAAGAAATGTTCATGCACCATGTAAACATATTTTCTCCTGCTCCGTAGAAGCACATAAAAACAGTGATTTTACAACATGGATTAATTTGTATCTTGATTTTTGCAATCCACCAAGGTGACTCCTCTCCTCCACTAAACCCTCCTTTCCCAAGTCAGGGAACTATGGTGGCCTTCACATACCAGAAAAGAGTGTTCTTCATCTTTGTTTACACAGTAAACCACCGCTTTAAAATGAGAAATGGGTGGTTTGTCCATTTAGGCTGCCATGAAAACATGGCAGTGCAAGACAGCAGCCTCTGTAAACCAAGTCTATTGCCTAATGTACACAGTAAAGGTTATTCTAAGGCAGAGAAACCCAAAGAATTCTTATTTTAAAGTGTTTATGCACTTATACAAACACATATATGGCTACTATGTTTAATTTATTCCAATAAACATTTCTAAATGTTACACAGAGAACCTTTTAACTATTACTACTTGCTTTTAATCACTATGTATCACTATTGCTGTCTGCAGAGATCAATCGCAGCTTCCAGATGTCGTCCTTTGTTGAGACCAAAGCTTTGGAGCAACTGACCAAGTCCCCTGTAGAGTTTGTCGAGTATCCTTTTCAGTTCCTCTGAAGCAGTGCTTGGTACAACTCAATACAACTCACTGGAATTAACTTTAATTTCATTTTATATGAGATGAGTTTCTGTTCTTCCAGCCTCACTAGTCCTGAATGTAGAACCAGCATTGTTGTGGTCTATTTAGTCCCTTTGCTTCTGTGGCTTGTCTTATCAAAAGTAAAAAGAAAAAGATAAAAACGATAATTTTTTGTTTTTAAACAAACTTGGTTGTGTGAGCAGAAAACAGTAAGAAAGATGGTGGTAGCTGCTGTAGAATCAGCTGCTGCATCAGAATATTTTCTGATGCAGGCCTGCCTCATCCTTAACACATCTCTGTTAAGATACAACAAGCTGCAGCTGAGCAGGATCTACCCTAAAGGCACTCGAGTGGATTCATCCAACTACAACCCTCAGCTCTTCTGGAACGCTGGCTGTCAGCTGGTAGCTCTCAATTTCCAAACTATTGGTGAGTTTTTGTCATACTGTGTAAATCTTTAATTCCTTTATGTTGTTGACATGTGTGATGTTTGAGTGTTGCTGAGCCATTTAATGTAACTGGGGTCATTCTGTGTCATCTGCACAGATTTGTCCATGCAACTAAACCTGGGCATGTATGAGTACAATGGCAAATGTGGATACAGACTCAAACCAGAGTTTATGAGACGACCAGACAAACATTTTGACCCTTTTACTGAGAGCACAGTGGATGGGATAGTAGCAAACACACTGTCTGTCAAGGTATACAGTGGTTTATACTGATCTTTTTTGCATTTTAGTAGCGCTGTGTTTAAATATAGCTTTCTTTTTCTCTTTTTGACTTGCTTTCTTTCCCTTTCCTTCCTTCCAGATAATCTCTGGCCAGTTCCTGTCAGATAAGAAAGTGGGCACATATGTGGAGATTGACATGTTTGGCTTACCTGTGGACACCAAGAGAAAAGCTTTTAAGACCAAGACATCTCAGGGCAACGCCATCAACCCTGTCTGGGAAGAGGAGGCCATTGTCTTCAAGAAGGTGAGAAGAAGTGATCAAATTTTTATATTTCTTTACCTATTCACAGTGCAGAAAATAAATGTACAAGGGGATACAAATTCTAAATCTAAGATATTGTCATTTTATATTACATTATTTTGAGAAATTAAAGAAAAAACATGCTCTTATTTGTATGCAGTTGTGTGTTTTCATGTTGACCATTGGTTTCCTTCCTTTTCTTGATCTCACAAGAATGATTGACATTGTTTTTTCTAATGTCCTCAGGTTGTTCTGCCCACACTTGCTTCATTGAGGATAGCTGTGTTTGAAGAAGGTGGGAAGTTCATCGGCCACCGCATTATTCCAGTATCGGCCATCCGCCCAGGTGAGTTTCGATTGATAGTCCACAGTAATCCACAGTAAAATTTCAGATTCCTTTCCAAAATACCAAGTTCTTAGGGAAGCATTGGTGGGTAATCATTTAAACCCATGAACTATACTGTACTTTATATTTAAGTAATGTGAAGACATGGTAATGAAAAAACAGCTTGAAATAGCATCAAAACAACTGCCATAACCTGATGGTGAAATATTTATTGCTACACTTGTTTTCTGTTCAGTTGCTTTACCATTGTATTGTTAAATTTTGTAACTTGTTGTTTCTATACTAAAAACCCTGCAGGCTATCACTACATCAGCTTGAGAAATGAGAAGAACCAGTCTCTGACAATGCCTGCTTTGTTTGTGTATGTAGAGGTGAAGGACTATGTTCCAGACACATTTGCAGGTAAGTGAGGTCACTTTATACCCAAACTTAATGCTGCTCATTCTAAGTTTTATTTGGTGTCACAAAAAAGCCTTTTTTATTTTTAGATGTCATTGAAGCCTTGTCCAATCCCATCCGCTATGTCAACCTAATGGAGCAAAGAGCCAATCAGCTGGCTGCTTTGACTTTGGAGGAGGGAGGAGAGGAGGATGGTGACAGAGAGGTGTGTGGTTTTATTTGGCATTATTTGGCATTAACATTTTCAGACATACACTCAGTGGCTAGATATTTTCCTGAAATAGTGCAGAAGCTCTGTATGTGAAAATGCAAGTGTCAGCAAATTGACCATTTACAGAACCTTTCCCACCAGTCCGCTGGTCAGTCAGACACAGTTGGAAAATCTCTGGAAAATTCACAATGAATTAGCAAATCTTCTAAATTGTTGACCCAGAAGCCACTGTGCTTGAATGTTCTGGAAATATTCTTGCTTTTTTAAATGTGTCTGATTGAAATAAATCGCCCCTGTCTTATTCATAACACACAAACAGCAAAACCCATGCATTTCTTTTATATGTGAAAAGCTTTGAATGACTGAACAGTCACTGTTTGAGTAGATACTGTAACTGCTTTGGAAATTAAAAAGCATTTGGTCAGGAGACTATGGAGATATAGACAGTTCTTCTTCTCTAGAAAGACTCTGGGTGAGGGGGTTATTAATAAGACCACAAAGTACTTTAAACCCACAGCCAGCACTGTTGCAACTGAAGATCGATTATGAACTCCAGCTTGTTTCCAACACAGATCCCCACAGATATTATCAAAACACTTTGCTGGGGCCATTTTTCATTTCCAGCCTCTTTGATAAAGTGCACTGCAACCACAGCTGTAACAATATTGTTGCCATATTTCATCAGGTCTCTTCCACCTGCAGGCTTCATAGCCAGGTTACCTTTGGAGGCTCTGTTACTGTGACCCTGTGTACTTACATTGTAATGCTTCAGGACATATGCTTGTAGAGAGAGACACCTTTACACCTTTTTATCAACAGTGTTTTTAACAGCATTTTCTCAAATGAAACCACTCAGTCATGTGACAGAATGACCATGTTGAAAGTCACATTCCTCATTTCACATATTCACCACCATTAGCAGAAAGTGAAACAGCATATGTTGTATGTTGCACAGCTGTTGACAAAAACTGCAAATATGACTTTGATTGAAGTTGCTTTTAATCAGCTTGACAGGATATTTTTTTCCATTTATTTTAAAATAATCAATTAGCAGCCGAGGTTTTCAACTACAAGCTCTGCACAGTGCCATGAAGTAGAGATGTTAGCAAAGTGCACGTGAACATAGTCAAATTATGAAGCTGGATATATTTCTCATTATTTTTTTAAATTTTGAAGAGAACTCACACAGAGTAAGTCAAATCTGACGGGGTTTTTTGTATATAATTACACAGAAAATTAAGAAACCACAATTTACACTAGAAGCACTGACTAAGTGAACTTCTGTAATATGATTTATGATACATTTATTACTCTTGTACTACTGTTGTAGTGACCTTTAATTTCAGCACAGACTACAGTGTAAACATGAAAAATCAGCTCTGACATTTTTATTAAGACATGACTGTTTCACATCATAAAAGTCATCACTGAAATGGAAAGTTTTGTACTAAGAAATTATTGCACTGCAAACACTTCACTCTCATTAGCTTTAAATTAATATCTGTTGAAAGAATTGTTCAGAATTTTTTAAAATGTGAATATGGTATTAAGAATAAAGTAGCTACAGTCTTTATAAATGAGTGAGTCATGGATGTAAATGGACATGATGGAGAGAACAAGTAGCCAAGGATTAATATGGATGCAATACAACAGAGAGAGGAGAGAACATTTTGTAAGTTAAGATAACTTACAAAATGCGATCGCGATCAGAGTCACAGCAGGACAGAGGGTTATCTGAGGTCACTAGAGAAGGGGGTTGTCTCTGTGCCGCTTCTTTTACCTGATTTTCCAGCTGATAAGATTTCCCACGAGGATGGCTGACAAAGACTGGTTTCATGCTGTGACCATGGTAACAGTCAGCAGAAGAGGTAGAGCTGTGAAAGACAGCACACAACATGCAGAGATGAATGTGGAGAGAGCAGCAGGAAGAAAGGAAAAAGTCTGGCTGGCGTAACTAGAACAGAAATGATTTAAAATCACACTAACCTCTCTCAGATAAAAACATATAGCTTTCAGAGATTCACTTGAGCCTGGGGGAAATTAAGATCTGCCTCATCACAGGAAGCTATGCTGAGAGTGGGTTACCAAAGCTATGTCTACAAACTGTCCTGCAGGACACAGGTACAGCAGGAGAATTTTAAAATATAACCACTTGTGGTGAGTTTTTGTGTATTAGAAATAAAATCTCAATTGATGTTTTTTAATAGGCTTTAGATATTTTTTGACACTGAAAAAAGGGAACAATGTTGATTTTGTATTTGACAGTAGCAAAGAGTGTCACATTTGAGACGGAAGATATGTGTGTATATTTACTATTGTCAAAATCTGATAAAGGTTCTTTCCATTTTATTTTGTTTAATATTTTTAAAAAGCTTGTAATAATGGTAATAATGATAATAATAATAGTGATAATTGTTCTTTCTGCTGATGTGTCAGTAGTGATCAGGTTCATCACATACACTGACAGACAGGTGGAACTGATCCAAAATTTGAATGTTTTATTTAATATACAGGTGGAGGCAGGAAGTGACACACTCTTGGAATCTAAAGTGGACCAGAGGGTAGCATCGCCTGCAGAGAACGGATTGAGCCACACACCCATTATCACCCCAAAACCCCCATCACTGGTCGGCCAGACTCAGTCTGCAGGTGCTGCATATGCAACCATCTCTATCACCACACCTTCAATAGTTAAAATACAGTTGTACTCTATTTACATTGAAAGCTAATGTCCATTGTTCTTGCATTAAAATGAAATGTAAAAAATTACACTTGTGTGCATGAGTCTGTCATCATTTTATAGACATCAGTTTGTGAGTAGCAGTTTAAGGCTGGAAACATGGTGTTAAAAAATTACTGTCCAGCTTTAAGATTATTGATAATAACAGAAATCATGCCTCCCTGCTAATCAGGTGATAAGTTATGACAGATGTATTGAGGGGATAAATACAGCTCTACCGTTAACATACAAATATGACCTGTTACACCTTCAGTCAGGTGCTGACACAATTTGTGACAACTTCATTGTAAAAATAACACGTTTGCTTATGTATGTAACCAGGCTCACTGAAACCAGCAGTAAAGAGTGAAGACATCATTCAGAGTGTTCTCACTGGTAAGATGATGTTTTCAAAACTCAACCTTGACCATTTCCTAATATAGCTGTGAATGTATTGATTTATTTTTAATTATATCATCTAAATTCAGTTAAATATACACACTGATTTATATTTGTCCTGTAAATGAGAGAACCTTAAGTATTGTGGCTTTGGTTGTCGTATTGATTACAGAAGACATAACCTATTATGATTTCCTACAGTTAAATTTGCAAAATAAAAGCTCATTTTGTCATTATCATTTAGACTTAGTGTATTTTAACCTGTGGAGATCAATATATTGTAAATAATTGTACTATGCAAAGGATATCTGTCTGTCCTTCTTTACCACTTTGTTTTTCAGAACTGGAAGCTCAGTCACTGGAGGAGTTGAAGCAACAGAAGGGGTTTGTACGTGAGCAGAGAAAACAGTACAAGGAGATGAAAGAGTTGGTACGGAAACACCACAGAAAGACCAGTGAGCTGATAAAGGAGCACACAGCTCGTGTATCCGAGCTGCAGAGCCAGTATCAGCGTCGACGCTCCGCTCTGCAGAAGAGCCACAAAAGAGATGGTAAGAAAAGGTAGGTAACTCTCCTCTTCTGTTCAAAATAAACTGTCCTCCTGTTGGTTGACTGTCACAATGAAATTCTTTAAGTACAGCTACTGTCAACAGCACACATTTTTACTATATGCCAAAAGATAAGGGGATGTTCTCAAAGTCCAAGCAGAAAATAGCACAAGCTAAAGACGTACAATTCTGCAAAAGCTCATTTTTTCAGAAAAAGTGTATTGTTTTTACTCTTTTCATCTGCACACTGTCCAGACTGTATGTGTCTCACAATTCCGACAAATATTTTCATAATATGATGTATAGTGTATTTTCCTACCTTCCTCCTGGCTTTTTACTTTCTTTCTATTTTTCACCTACCTAAACACACTGCGTTTATTAAATCAACTGTTACATATTGTGTAGAGACACTTTCCAAAAATAAAAAATTCTGAGCTATGCACAGGAGAAGAAAGGTCTATATAAGGCTTCACTTGAGCCTTTAGGGCTCATTCACAACACATAGTCCATCATACACTCTGCATACAGAAGACTTAAAAAGCCCAAAAAAGATAACACATTTCAACTTTCAGATAAAATTCAGTTCAAATTAGGGAGCTCTGCAGACATACAGACACTACCATTGGAATTAGCATTAGACATACTGTCTGCTATAGCTGCTTCATTTTGTGTGCATGTACATTTGCATCCATTTACTTACCATCATTTATTGTCATTAACCTGTGAATATCCTGTTTGTATGTGGCTCTGTTTTTACACATTCAGTCGATCAAACCACTCCTTGTCAACCCTGGACCAGGAACTGTGTGAGTTGGATCAGGAATGCAACCAGCGGCTGGTAGAGCTCAAGGAGGAGCAACAGCAACAGCTCCTCACACTCCGCCAAGAGCAGTACTACAGTGAAAAGTACCAGAAAAGAGAGCACATCAAACAGGTACTCCTAACCGCAACAAACACCTTATCAGACAATGTTAGTGTCTGATTTTAAGTGTCCTTATTAACTATCACTAATAATTATCGATAATATGGACACACATCCTTGAAATGCTATTTGCTTGTACTTACAAGTCTCTCATTAACTTGTGAAACTTAAAAAAGTGTATGAATTAGTGGCATTTAATGGTGAGACTGCAGATTTGAACAATCCTCTACTCACTCCTTATTTACCTATGTGCATCAACAAACTACAGTGGCCTTCAAACAAAAAGGATGTCTTTCATCTTAGTTTGCATAGAAAGCATCCATTTCAAAACAAAAAAAAATGAATTGCACACTCTAGCTGGCTTGGTACCCTCTGTAAAGCAAGACCCTTGCCTAAATTACACATGAAAGGCTTATATTAATGCTATGAAAACCAAATAATTTTTATTTCAAAGTGATTATGCACCTATATTAACATTCTTGTGAGTAATATATTTCATTTCTACCAATAAATATTGAATGTGTGTTACATACTGGACCTTTAAACACAACTGTTTTGCTGTGAAACAGAAGAATAAATGTGACATTGTTCATCTTGTGTCTCTCCCCAGGTCCATTTAGTATTTTTATGTTGAAGTATATTTTATTGTGACATTGATGCCAATGTAAAAATGCTCCTGTATGCCATTTCCTTATATGCACTTTATTTTATTTTTTTTAAATTGTCCACGGATGGAATAAGATAAAATACTCAAATGCATACAGTAAAAGGTAACAAAAACAAGACCAAAACAACATATAAACATGACAGTAACAACAATAACAACAAATAAGGAGACACAGCATAGGCTGTGTTTCTTTTAATGATTGCAGACTATAAACAATATAAACTACATGATGTAGCAAGGCAAACCAGTAAAAGCAAACCAGGACCCCAAGCTTCACGCTTCAAGGTGGTTAAGGGAGCAAAATGTAATATGACTGGTGTAAAGTGCTCATTAAGAGTTTGAAATAAATTGCACATTGCCCTCTATTTATTGCAGAGGAAACTGATTAACGATATATTGCATTTTGTCACAGATTTGAGAATTTGTACTTGATGTACAATAAACATACAGACAATATTGTGGTTAGAGATGTCACTGGCCAGAGCTTTTCCAGAGTTAATAATACCAATCACTGTAATTAGTAGTTGGATAAGCAGACACACATGTGCCACACACTCATATGGGAGCTTGCCCAGACTTGTATTCGGCTTGATAAACCGCTGACTGTATCCTGCTTTCCCAATGCTCGGAAAGACTGATGCAGAATAACCATATCAAGTGAATGAATGAATAATGTAATAAACTGTAGTCACCACACCCTCCATCTCCTCATCTCCCTCTAGAATATTATGGCCATCATTCTGCTGTCTGTGCACATATTCACTCGTGTCAGGTGGAAAAAACAAATGTCTTCAGCTTCAGTTCACCTGTGCAGTGAGCACAACTGATGTGTCAGAATGGAGATGGTGTTGTTTTCCCTGATGTGCTCAGAAATATGAATTAAAATGGTTAAGAATTTAACAGAAGTTTGTTTATAGTGTAGATTTTGACTGATCCTCTCTTTGACTCTCATTTCAGCTGGTTGAGAAGCTCACCACTATAGCAGAGGAGTGCCAGAGTACTCAGCTCAAGAAGATCAGAGACATCTGTGAGAAGTGAGATGTTATATTTTCAGCATACAACATTCACCTACATTTATACAAACACACCAAGTCCTATTATAATTTCCTTTCTCTCTCCTTGTTCCTCTTATCGTTACAGAGAAAAGAAGGACCTTAAGAAGAGAATGGACAAGAAAAGGCAGGAGAAAATCAATGAGGCCAAATCTAAAGACAAGAATGTAACAGAGGAGTAAGTACTGTATCTGTATTTGGACAAGCTTGTTGGAAGTCTGTTTCACTGTGGCGTTGGATGTTATACTTGTATGACCACTAGATGTCACTCACTTCTAAGGAATCTGTACAATTTTCATTGGTTGCTCACTGAAACTGTAAATAAAATTCTCCCCTCAGAGAGAAGCTGGAGATCAACCGGTCATTTGTCAATGAGGTGGTGCAGTACATCAAACGGGTAAGAGAAGACATTTATATGTACTGTAAGAGAGTAATTAATATAAATATGTTGTGTACCATCAGTCCATATTCACAGACATACAATTCAATTTATAGATCTACTGTATATCTTGGTAAATATTTACTTATTTTTCTCTGTGTGTGTCTTTGTGTGTGTATGCAGTTGGAGGATGCACAAAGTAAAAGACAGGAGAGACTACTGGAGAAGCACAAGGACATTCGGCAACAAATCTTAGATGAAAGGCCAAAGGTATGATTCCTGATCTATGAGTCCATCACAAGGTACCAGTCTGGCAACATCCACCACCATGGTGGGCCAGGTACAATGATTATTCCAGGTTTTGCACATGAGAAAAAGAATTAATAATAAGTCATTATTTAAAAAAAAAAAATATTAAAAAAAAAAAATGTTTATCACTACATTTACATATCACATTTTATTTGTTTTATTTAAAAAAATAAATAAATTTGAAGTAAGGTTTAAAAAAATCATTATGAACAATTTCCTTTACCCAATTTCTGGCTGCCCATTTTGACCACTAGGTGGCAACATACCCCAGTTTTAGTGAGATGCTGTTTATGGATGCAGCACTGTCTGGCATGGTGAACAATGATGATGGAAAACAGTTGAACATTACTGAATACTACTATTTTACATGGCTTAAAGGTTAATTCCTGCTTTATATCAGTAAAAACAGTAAAACGATGTCCAAGTGTTATGACGGGACGGAACCATAAGCTGTTGTAGCTGTTGTAGCTGAAACTGTGGCTTTAATACAAACACAGCACTCGGCTATATGCTGCATATTCATGGGTTTACTGTGAATCTCCGACCTTGCTGTTGTGACTGTCTTTGTAGGATGTTTTTGCAGCAGAAGATCGTGGTAAGACAACTGTTGTGTCCCTGTGTTTTGCATTAATATAGCATTAGAGGTGCAGTATTAATATACAAGCTTTTATACACCTGTGCCGCTGAGTGGTAATTAATGCATGTGCATTGCATTAATACAAGACAGAATACACTGATTGCAAGAATATTTGTATTCTTCATAAGAACAATAGTTAGAATGTGGCTCAACTGTAATATAACTGTAATTGGCATAGCATGGCAGCATAGCATCATAGCAGTGGTAGCAGATTGGCCTGTACAATGAGATCACACCCCAGCTGGAGAGATCCAATCCCACCTGTCAGTGTCCTTAAGCCTCTAAGATAAGATGTAATGTCACCATATTATTATAATTCTTTTTCTTATTCTTATGATAGCACGTAACATAAATCTACACTACACTAACAGTGAGTTGTAATCCTTTGAAACTTTCTACTGTACTGTATATATAGTTGTGCCTTTTGCTTGTGATGATCATAATGAAAACACAATATCAGGATAGTACATCTACATAGCATAAGATTAACATCCTCATGTTGGAATCTTCTCTTTTCATTTGGAGCTCTTTCAAAGACAATAATATATCACAGCGCAGTGTTGTGCTGCCAGTATAATCAAGATCACCTTGCCAAGGAAACACTTTGCTGCGATTCTCTTTTCATATTTGTATTTGTGTTCTCAGATGAGGATCATATAGAGTACATTTACCATATATCCTCACGAAAGTTATGGGTGCGTTTTTTTAAATCATACATTGAGTACATCAGGAATCTCCTGTTAGACACAGCTTCATAACCACCCACTCTCCAAGTGACAGCTCAGATTTCCTTTGAGCTCCTCCGTTACTGTGTGGGAGGTGTACTTACACTTAGGTAAGTGTAGTATAGACAACCTAATGTGAGGTATTGGGCTGTTCCCCAAAAAGCAATGTCAAAACTGATGTCAGGCAGCAGTGGAGGCTGTTGAGTTTTATTTCTGATACTTTCACTTATTAACAGTAAATAGTGACATTTAAAAAAAAAAAAACATACAGTATATTGTTACCTATAGATCACAGAGGTAGCACCTCTAGACTTATAAAATAAAGTGGTGTATTTGTAGCGATTACTGAAGAGCATGATTAAATGCTTCTCTGCAGCGGTGAATGCTGCAGCAAAGGCTGAATGTCAGTTACACAGAGTGTCACACACAACACATCCTCCATCATTTCAAAAGTAAAAGCATTTCTGTGATTCCATTCATGTTTTATTGTGAAATATTTGCTAGACCAGTGGAGTTCTTGCATTTTATTAAATACAGATCAAGATTTAGACAGTTTAAAAATACATTATTTATGGCAATTGTTAAAAACATATGTGAAACAGCAGCAGCTCCATACTCCCAATGTGAACCACAGAGATTTGTGCAATTTGCAGTATTAAAACAGTCTATTAGAGATTTTGTGATAGAAACATTCTGTACAAATGTCAAAAGAAATACTGGTCTTATTTTTTTAAATACTTGAATGGAGGAATCTTACATTTTATATCTTCAAGCACAGAATTAAATTAAAGAAGCCACATCAAAAATACATCCCCATCCCTCTGACTGGCAAATCAAAATTAAGAAAATGAAGCACAAGAAGCAGCACTGAGCCCCAAATACTTAACAGATCGTCGTCAGAACCACTTATAAAATAATGTGCAAATATAGAAGATACTCTGATAAAAGATAATGTCAATATGAATTAGAGCACTTAAATTTGAAAATTAATATTTGAAATATAAATAAATACAAATAGCAAATAAATTTTTCACATAAATAACAAAATTGATATAAAACCCATGTAAATTATTTTTAGTGCAATTAGTGCAATAATAACTATAGAATTAGGATAAAACACCACAAAACTAAAATAGAAAAGAATTTTTTTTAAATTTTAAATAAAAAAAAGTAATGCTACATAAACAAAGGTATTAATAACTATGAAATGTGGATAAAACACAATAAAATGCACTTTTGTGTTGAATGGGAGGGTAGATTTGATTGTATTTGTGTTAACCATAAACCATCTAATTTATGTGTAAATCAATCACATTAATAAACGTTATTCCTTTCAGTCCTGTGGTGACATTCACCATTTTAATAGCACCGTCAAATAACGCCGTGATTGCAATGATTTCACCTACTCAGTCTGAGCCGAGTCAACTGGTGCCGTCAGCATCTCATCAACACAGAATTTAATGGTTTGCTCCAATCTGAGAGATGCTGCTTCCCTTTTCTCCGAAATCACTTTAGTGTTGCAATCAAATGACATTCTGTTTGCAATCAATGTTTCCCAGAAAATTGTAACTGATTGTCCATTACCTTACCTGCTGTCACAATCACTTCTCCAAATTGACATCTAGACCATGGCAAATTTAATTTGCCTGAATGGAGCTACTGCATAGTAATCAACCACCCCTGCAATATTTGTTCTCATGCAATAGCTGTCATCTTTATGCAAAATATACAGGAGATGTCAGAGGACACAACTCCAGAGACAGTCAGCAGAAAATACCCTGGCTTATGTGTGTTTAAAAATTTCAGAATGTTACCCACAGCACTGAAACCATAATCAAAACTACAAATATACAAGTATACATTTTATAAATACACTCCAACATAACAGTATGGTGCACTCTCCTGTAAGATGTCAGGAAGATTCTAATGTGAAAAAAAAGCTGATTATACAGCACAATGAGTTGTACATGGTGGTGAGCACAGCACCAATCATTGTGTGTCTGAAATGGTATTATAATGTTGAGGTTCCAGGCTGTGTTAATGACAAAGCTATGAAACTGAAAAGAAAGAAAGAATAGATTCCAGGTCTCAGTGAGTCAAGTTGATTCTTTTAGTCAAGTTGATTCTTTTACAAGTACAATGCTACAGTGAAAATTTACAATAGACCTAATTTTCATTTATACTACCATGTGTTTCAAGCATTTTAAAACACCTAATATGCAGTATGCTTTATCTTAAATAACCAGAACAGAGCATGAATGAATAATGCCTTTGTTTTGTATCTCTGTATGTGTATTAGTCTCAGTGAATTAGAGACAGAAAGATACTACATACTTTCTCTCTCACACAGTTCTGACCCAGTTTCGCCTCTGGGCTCAGATAGTGGTGCCTACAGGAATTTTTCAAATAGCAAGCCGGATGGACTGAAAAGCTTAGCAAATGTATCCACCTGGTGGCCCTTTGGGCTCACAGCAGCTACTAATGAAAAGCTACTATATAACCATCCTAGGTAGAGAACTGCTAGCTGTATGTGTGCATGTACGTGTACTCATGCACATATATTTGATACACCATCCTAACCTGAATACTAGCTACAGCATCTGTTAGTAACAGTTATTTCACATTAATGTACAGTGCTGAACAATTAAAAGGTGAAGGGGTGTAAAATGTAAGAGACGCCCCTGTCTTAGATGGTGAAGAGAGAAAGGAGAAGAAATACAGTACATGACCACATTTGTCGTCACTCACAGCATGTGCACTATCCTGCTAATGATCCAATCAAAATGCCCAACAGGAGTCAGCAGCACTTAGCATGATGGCAGCACACCTCAAGCTCCTATATCCTGGCATGTTGCTACTTCTCATCTGCCATGTACCAATTTTTTAGTCAAAGAATCATTTGTGTAGCTTATGAGCTTCTGAGATTGTACAAGAATTGTTTCATTATTTGATATTTTGATTGGTCAGTTCATGTAAAATAATTGGAAAAATACAAGGTTTTTCATTAATTGGCAAATTGGTTTCTGTAGTCTCTGCATTACCACGCATTAGTTGAAACAATCAAGAGAGCAACAGTGAGAAACTGATTTGGTCGAATTACATTTTCATTGTGTGACAAAATAGGATTCTGTCCATGACACAATATCATTTTACAGGTGCACAATATGAGAGGAAACTGTCGCGCAACTCTTTTGTTTGTGTCTGATTCTGTAGTTTAACACATTTAAAAGTGTCACATAAGAGACCCCCTTAAATAGAGGATAATTCGGCCTGTACCTCACCTATTCTCACAGGTCAAAGGTGGAAGAAATTGTGATATCTAATGGTGAGACTGTATACTGTTACAAACAAAGTACTCCACTAACCAAATACAAGTCAGATCAACGTTCTTCTTAATTTTTATAGTAAGCTTCACTTTCACTCTCCGGCTGTCTTTCAGGCTGCTGTAAGCTTGTAAACTAGACACACTTTTTGCCCAGTTTTACCAACTATTCACAGTTGGGCAGAGTCTGCACCAATCAGGACTAGTCTGGGACAGTTAGCATGGCTAGTTGGCACAGAAATCTGTTAGTGTGTTAAGGGTAAAGTCTGGGAGGGTAACAGACACTATCCAACCTCAGTTTCAGTCAGTGAAACATGTTTGAATTTTTTTTTGAGCCAACTCTGGATGCAATTGGATAGTGTGTACTGATTACTGACCCAACTGCAAAAACCTGTTGACAACAGCCAATGAAAAAGAGTAGGTGGGACACAGGAAATAGCATCAGAATATGAAGAAGACAGTAATTAGCGGGAATATTAAAACAATGATGGCGATGTGTGCGATGTTAACCCTTTAAACTGTTACTCTCACTGACATGGTCACTCTCCTGAGAGTTTGATGTGTTCAGTTTGCTTCAATTGGTTTGACAAATCATGTAGTCTGTGATCTCTCATCAGACATAGGTCTTTCAAGTGTCATAACAAAAATCTGCTGAAACCAGTTGGTTATTATGTACTCCAAGTCTTTTCAAAATCCGACTGTGAAAGTTGGGTAGTGTGTCTCCAGCTTTGGAAACATGATGGTGTACATGAAGTACATATACATAAATCTTATTATAAGGCTACAAAAACCCCAAAAATGTAATTGTAAAACAATATAAACTTGGACCATTGTTTACATAGTTGGTTTCTGCTTCCAAATGTGAAGCACACACTGTCTGTTTGGAATTCTGAATAAACATGGTGGTCTTCGTAAAGCAAGGCCCCAGCCCCAGTAGTATATTAAATATCTGCCAACAAACCGATCTAAATGTTACACACTGAGCCTTTGAAAGTCTGTGGCGTAGGTTGCTGGTATAACTTAAAGTTTTGTACCTTTTGGGTCAGTTCACATTTTTTCAGACAAAATTGATTGATAAGACAGACATAGTTTCCACCCTGTTTGGGGGTTTTATGACTAGAGGCTTACTAAGCCATGCTGTTATTCCTCTGCACTGTACTGTCATCCCATCCACACATTTTATTTGGCCAAGGGATCTGATACAATGATAGCGCAATATGTTGGACAGCACTGTGCGTTGGTGTATGTGTTTGTGTTGTGAGAGGACATGCTGATTCTTCCTTACTTAGAAAAAAGTGTCTGATGTCATGGTGTCTCCCCACCAAGCAGGTCTTGAATTAACACGCAGAACCCTGCATGTATGCACATACACACACACAAATCTCACTAATTCGTTCTACTAGCAGGAGTCCTCCGTGGTTGCCATGGAAACTCGAGTCCCCCCCCCCCAACAGTCATATCCTCTTCTATCCGTTATGTCTCCCTGCAGTCTGTTAATTTGGAACTGAGTCCTCATGATGTAATCTCAGGAATGAATACCGGAGGTAGAACAGAGCAACACATCACCATCAGAACAAAGTGACTACTTTATCCTAACCTAAGCCCAATTCTAGCCATCAAAAAAGGTCTATACCCTGAAAAAGCCCTTTACAGCTGTGGGGCCCAGACAAATTTCCCTCAAGGTCAAAATGTCCTCACAAAGATAAGTTTGTATGTTTTTTGGACCTCACAAAGATATGAATACCTGTGCACACGCACACACATTTAACCCACACGAAATACTGTAAAAAAAAAAAAAAAAGGGACAGTGAAGTAAAATTCATTATGTATGTGTGACTGTACGTAAATGTTGCACAAACAACCTCTCTTTTAGCTAGCTGTTATTTCAGTGCTTTAGTGCTCAATCCTTCATTATGTATGCCTACGTGTGCTAATGAAGCTCTCCAGGGTTGCACTCCATCAGAGGAGCATTCATGACTGAACCCCTACTGGAAACTGTCCTCTCTGCAGTATCGTTTTGAGTTTTCTTTATTTACTGAAAGAGAGAGAGAGAGAGAGGGAGAGCCAATGGTAGGGTATGAAGAGTGTGATTATACAGATGTTTAGAAACATAATGGATAATAATAATACTACATTTTACTTTTTACATTCAGTGTGTTGCATATAACAATGCAGTGATACCAATACTGTTAGTTTTCAGAACAGGTGCTGTCACAAGATAGAATGATTTCTCATATCTCCCACCTCATTGAAAAAAATTTAAAGAATGGAAGGCTTTGTGACTCTCTTTACTTTGTAACAACAAGCAGAAGGTGCACATTACTAAATTTAATATAAAGTAATAGTTTTAGCGATAAACCAACATTTTCCATCAGCTCTGCAGTTTTCCCTCAGGTCTGGAGAACGCCTTCTCTTTCCATGCCACTCATTACATTTATCACATCTCATAATTTAATGCTCATGTTGCTCAGGATGTGCTAAATAGAAAATTAAATCAATATTCACACTGTAATATAATAACATAAGAGGCCTTAAATTTTACATAAAAAGTATCTTATCAATAAAAATATCTAAACAATAATGATATAGTTGTGTTTTAATTCAAATCAAAAACCATGTGTTAGAAAAATCAGTATAACAACTAAAGATATAAAGATAATGCCAAGCACAGCTTTGCAGCTTACCTTCACTTCTGAACAAGTCCTTTTTGGGGAAAGACTCCTTATAGTAGATACATATTGTAGGTATGCAGCAGTGTTTTGCCAGAACTAAAGAGAAGAATTTAAGAAAAACTCAACAGATTAATTATCTGAACAAAGGAACACACACACACACACAGATGATGAAAGGAAAAAGAGCTTGCAGCCCATTCTGAGTAGCAGCTGCTTTCATGATCCATGTAGTTATTTTTCTTCCATTAAGCTGCTGCAGTTCATTTTTACAGTTATGACCAATACTGTGCAAAGAATGTCAATGAAGGAATGCTATTCCCTGTCTTTACAACTTTCTGTCATGCTCTCTCTCTATCTGTATCTCATGCACACATACGCACTTTCATATATGACACATACTGTACATGTGTTACACGGGAACCTCTTCTTTCTTCAAAAAGCCTCTAATGCTGACAGGGTGGTGACCCCATCTCATTTTGTGGACATGGAATCTTGGGTAAAGCCTAATTGGGCCGTGTATGGATATGCAGTATATCGCAAGGTCAGGACCCGCATACTGTACCTTTACACAACACACAGTCTCTGCATTGGTAATTTGGAGCCATGTCACTGAAGACGTCCGGCTTCACTTGAATGGTTTCAATAATAAGAAAAAAGTTAAGACAGATTTTTCTCTTTGACCAACTTATTGTGAGTGGAAGACTTTAACATGGCTGTACACTGTAAAATGTGATGCAGTGTGTTCCCAGTTTGAAGGCATTTTTGGCCAGGCTACAGCAGGCGTTATGTCATGGCTCAAAGCAAAGAATTAATTTGGCTCTTTGGAGGCCTTCCCCACTTCCCCTGATAGCTTCTCAAAATGAGGACAGCTGATGAAGAAGGTCACTGGGTGCTATATTTTAAGAAAGGCAGAAATGTGTGCGTGTATGTACCAATGTTAGTGTGTGTGTATGTTCTTGTATTTATTACCTCTTTAGGACTTTTTCCTGACATAAACACTGACAAATAATAGAGATCAAAATGTCATCCTAATGAGGTAGAACCTCATTATGAGGAACTGGATAAGTTTATGGCTAAGATTTGAATTGTGGTTAGGTTAAGGTTAGGCATTAACTGGTTAACACTTCGTTGAGGCTGTCCAAATGAATGGAAGCAGAGTCCTAAGAAGAAAAACTGCTGTTTGTCCAAACAGAAACTGGACCACACATCACACATGACACACAAACACACCAGGTGTGGTTTAAAGAAATTCTCACTTTTTGACTCATTAAGACAATTCAAAGCTTTGCTCCACCAAGCCTGAGGAGTTCCCAATGTTGACTTCATTTAAAGCAGCCTTGTAATGACTTTTCTTTTCTTCACGTTTAAATCCTCACAGCTTTAGATGCTTATTTTCTCTTTTCTCCACCTTTCTGATATTTCTTGAGATTATTTAAATTCCCCCCTGTGTAAAAGCAAAGTGCTCAAACTCTCGGGACCATACATCAAGGATGTCTGCTTGCTTTTGAGCTGTTGATTACAGTCACAGGATGATGCATGCAGATAGACACATATACATGTCTTTCTGAAAGCTGTCTGCTGCTTTCACCTCCTTCACATGTGCCAGGGGAGCATCACATGGGAGAAAGATGACAGCTTTAATCATCGGGTGTTTGTGCCTCAGCAGGCAGGCTAAAGGCAGGCTGCCCAAACACACACACACACAATGTCCCACCCTTAAGTAGGTCATGCGCAGTGCAGCGCAGGGAGAGAGAGAGAGAGAGAGAGAGATAGAGAGAGAGGAGCGGTGGTGCATCTTTAGCCATCTGGTTGTGATGTGCTGGATGTCCACTCTGTGAGACCCACAGAAAGAGTGAGAATGGAAGACAGGAAGAAAATATGTTGGAAAAAGAGAGAGTCAGAGGGAGGGAGTTTTAGAGAAAATGACCTTGAGATGCTGTTTTTTGTGGCGGCTCTCGCATTCTTTACTCCTAACATTGAAAAAGCACAAGTCAATTGCTCCTTCATTTACACAGACACAGACAGCATCTATGGTATTAGTGTTCATTGGGTAACTATTGTAGTGCTTTCACTTGATAGTTTCAAACATGCTAACTGCATGTGTTACTTATTATCATCTTGAAATCTAGAAGAAACACAATACGGCTTACCAAATGACACAAACAACTGTGTTTTTTTTTTATTCAGTTTTATTATATGGTGCAGAAATCTTGATGAAAATATTCTTTTTTGTTCACAAAATGCTGATTAAGCTTTTCAGTTGCTCAGTATAACTATGCTTGTGTCTGTGATAAAGCGATAGAGTGATGTGTTTTACATCATGACAGATAAAAAGGCAGAAGAATATCAGCTGTGTGAATAAAGAAAGACTGCAGCAAATTTAAGGTTGAGCTATCCCCAGTTCTCTGAAATGTGAATAAGGTAGTGAGAATAATACCCTGAACTAATGTAAAAGAGATCAGTTGGAATATTGACCTAGAGTCATCCTTTCAGAAAGTGACACTAGCATTGTTTTGGTGACAGAAGTTACATACTTGAGCTTTAAGACAACAAAAAAAAAACTGAATACAGGCAGTTATTTTTTTTTAACATATTTTCCACAGTTTTTGTACAGGTGCAGGTTTTTAAGTCCTGTATCACAAAAAACAAGATGTGCTTTGGTATTATGAACATGTTAAACATTTTAATTGAAGAAAATATCGTAACTGACTAATGTTTAATTCAGAATATATCTCAGTAAAGCCTAAAATTGCAGTTTTCAAAGTTTATAAAGGTCCCTATATTAAAAATTGCTCCATTGCCTCTCCTCTCTTTCTTGTCTATGCATTTCCCATCATGATTGTTCCTGGTAGAAGTTATACTAGTTGTGAGTTCAAATCGGTCATTTGTTGACCAGGAAAGATTTCTAATAGATTGCAGAAAAATCCTCTCAAAGTTCATAGGTATTTTTGATCACTCATAATGCTGACATAACTGCATTAAGCTGGGAGACTTTGACACCGTTCATCTTAACAGCTTTTCTTTTAATTACTGCTCTCCCGTGGGAGTCTGTTGGGTAGTTAAACAGAGAAATCAGCATTACAGCAATTATTGCAGCACAATGAAATGAATACAATCTTGTCATCTGTAATCACTGGGGGCTTCTATGCCTCGGAGAAAACAGCTTCTCCTTTTTATTTCACAGTGAGGGAAGGAAGTGTGTAGTAGTAGTACGTGGTTGTAGTGGGGATCATGGACCTCAGCAGGTCAAGGTATCTGTTCAGGGTTGAATGTCAGGGTTTAGGTCATTTATCACCCTATTTCCAGTCTTTATTTTCAATGGCAGTTAATAGAAAAAAATAAATTCTTATGAAAAGAATTGTTTAAATATTAAGTAAGTATGACTTAAATATAAAGTCATACAACATCTATCATACAATGTAGCGTTATGATGCTGTAGAGGTCAAAATCTGTAAAGTTGCTCTTTTGGTATTTTTCATAGAATTGAGCTCTCAATTCTCTAAATTATTGCTTTTCATTGGTAGGTATGAATACTTGCTTATGTTAAGTCCATATAAATTTCCTTCTTGTTTTTTATATGCTAAAAGTTACAAATTGGAACTGTTTTGGAAATTTTTATTGTTGATATGTTTAAGAAAGCAGGTATCTCATGGAAAAGAAACAGCTCTAAGATTTTGTTGGGAGGAAAATTATATAGAGAAAAAGAATATGTCATTAAAACAAAGTTTCACTCATTTCTCACTCATGTTCACAGTTTCTCTGTTGGCTTGTGCTTTTGTTTAATTTTCCTGATGATTGTACATAAAGTACTGGATTATTTTGTGGAGGGATGTGACATGGGCTAGTGAAGAGCTAAATTTAGATGTTTTTCTTTGGAAATAATGTATGGATCTTGATGTAAAATATCATATGTTTTTTTTTTATTATGTTTGACTTTGGCAGGGGACATGCCTTACTGAGTTCCATTCCAGTTTAGTTTATTCCCTTCCTAGAAATTCAAAGATATAGTCCAGATTTAGGCTTGTAGCTAAAATTTAAACTCAGATACTAATAGATACTAAAAAATATTATTGGATTAGATAATAATTTAACCCAGTATTGATACCAACAGTACGTTCTTCTGTACTATTAACAAGATAACTCAAATGTTTGTGTCTGAAAGTGTTCTTCTCTCAAAGACCCAGAATGAAGCTGATTTGACCATCACCAAGACAAAAAAAGTGTCTTCATTCCCAACTCTATTTTGTTCTATTTTGTTATTTCCATTATGTAAAGACTCTTGGTCGATTTGGCTGTTCTTCCTCTGCAGTTACAGAGTGATCTGGACCAGGAGTACCAGGACAAATTTCGTCGGTTACCTGTGGAGATCCAAGAATTTGTTCAGGACAGCAGCAAGGCCAAGCTTAGCGACGACCGTGCAAACCTTGTTGCCTCCTCGATGACAGAGAAGCTCAACCATAAGGCGTCGCAGTCAGATGACGACACAGAAGAGGGCTCGTCAGACCGAGTTTACGACACATCCCTGTAGAGATTTAACCCTCGGTGCTTTGCTTCACACTGGGACACTGATTGGCGGCTGTGACTTTGTGACTACAGATGAATAACAAGACTGTGGCAACTTTGATCCTAATATTAACAAGTGGGAGGATTAGATCAAATCTGAGCTTGGATTGGTGAGTAGAGGTCCTCTCTACGTAGAGTGCAGTCTTGTCCACAAAAATGTACATTTTGTGCATCTCTATGTTAAGTGTATTTTGTCGTCTTATTTGGTACGGTCACAGGATATGTCGCAAAACACTAACTATTTGCAGGAAATAACTTACTTGAACTATTGCACAGAGAAAGTAGTTTTTATTCTTATTGTTACTTTTATTGTCATGATACTGACAGTAGATGTGGTCAGTGAGGTGTGTAGTGTCAAGGTCTTGAATTCACTTACAGTGGTTGTTGTTATTTAAGTGGCGTCATCTTATATTGTAAAGAAAACCACTGCATAGATTCAGCCTGCGATGCTACCATCTTTTTAAGATTTAGATTCACTTGTCCACATTTGCACTGAAGGTTCACAACATAACCATGTAACTCTAACTTTAACCCAGAGGCACTGGTGGCTTGCTGGTTCTCAAATTTTGTTCTCACAGAACTAAGCCTATGTGTTGCTGCTATTTTGTTTTAGAACCATCAATTTTTAACCGTTATTTGGTTTGTGTGATATTTAACATGGAAATATTATGTTTCTAAGTTTCTAAAACGTTTTTGTTTCACTTATGGGCAGTTTTGCCCAAATAGGAAGTGGAGAGAAAGTGTGTTGTACAGAATCTGCATGTATTTGACCAACTGTAAATGTTACAGTAGCTCTATAGCAGAGATGTTTATCAAATGTAAATCTCTTTTCATCAAAACATGTAAACAAAACCTGCAAAACTAGTGGACCGAATGTGGCTTGTTGCATCACTGTGGCATAAACTGAATGTGACTAAAATGAGAAGTTATTGGTAATGACATACATGACATTTTTCTTTGATCCAACATTATCTGGCTGTAGTTAACAGACAGTCTTACCTTTGCCCACTTGAACTAAAACTGTCAAACTAGGGCATTCAAATAGAAGAAGAGGATCCTGCTGTACTTTTATAGCCGCAGTGTTCCTCTTCACAGGTTCACTGTGTAGCGCCAGGTAAATGTGTGGGTACCGAGCAGATACACAGGACAACAGGAAACATGTCAGACACAGACATGATTCTCAGTTCAGCCACATTTGGTAGCTACCGCTTGGAAGAGGGAAGTGGATCAGTTATTTTTAAAGCATGGTAGCTCAGTATAAATCTGCACAACACCAGCGTTCACATGATCTCACAGGTAACTGAACTATTTCCTCTTAAGCACATGTCCATTCAGTTAACATAGGGGAAGTGTTTAGTACTTCCCAACTGTCCAGTGCCATTTCACTTACAGTTGTGTCATTTTATATCAAATCATGTTTCAGCTGAGTTTCCGTTTAAAAAGAAAAGTTGAAAGTGAAAGAGAAAGGTGATCTGACATGTAAGTACAAACAATTTTTTAAAAAGACAATATTGATGTGAGAGTCCTGTGCCTTTGAATAGGTTTTGCCTTGTTTGATGTTGAATGTGTGATATGCATCATTGTCAAAATTGCCATAATACTATATGAAGTTGTCTAATATTGAATAGACCGTGTGCACTTTTTAGTACAGTAACACTACTGAGTAATGCTTGTGATGAGCAGTATTTGACTTGTGTCTCATAAGAAATGCGAGACATCCTACTTTTATGTCTTGAACCACTTTATTTAACAACCCCCCTCCCCTCCCTTTCTCATCAACTTAAGTGTATGCCCTCTGGAAATCTAAATGTATGTATGACATCAAGGATAAAATATGAAGTTGATGAAAAAAAATATATAGTGTAAAGGGAATTTGCCTGTAATTAAAATAAATGTGGCTCTTATTGTACTTTGCTTGTGTGGAGTTTTGGGTTTTTTAATTTGTCGCTGATCGACTGAATGTTGTTTTTTCATTTTCAATTTTTTTTCTTTTTTTATAAATCATCTTTAATGTCTGTGGTTGAAATATTTTAAAAGGTTTTTCATTTAGTCATTCTTTCATCATGTTGTCTTTATTTTCTGAATTTTCCATTTGTCAATTAATTATGGTTTGTTTTGATTTAAATGTGTCAATGTCTTGTCAAAACATCATTGTTTTTCTTGAAATAGAGGTTTTGCTGTCAACCCAGAGTGTATTCATAACAAGACAAAGACTGGATGATCATGACAGATGAATAGAATGAGGGATTACTGAAACATGTAGAGTGTGTTGAAGCATATGTTGGGTTTAAAACACTGTATGTATACTGTGTGTATGCAGGTAAGTGGGGGAAAAGGCTCAGTGACCTATTTCCTGTTGTCTCCTAGGTAACTGCCTTTGAAATAACGATGAGAGGAACAAGAATTTGAGAACTTTTGCAACTGAGTCATTGGACAGAATATTTATTGTTTGTCTCTTAAAGGCAAAACCTATGAATGATATTGTATGACCATGTGTTGTTACAAAGCAGGTTGAGAGGCATGCTCTCACCTCATGCCCATCTGGTGCCTAAAGATCCAGTGATGAACTATGTTTCAAGTTAAACCTGCAGCACCTGGTGAGTTCTGTTTGTTGTTGATGTTGTTATTCTGCATGAACAGAAAATAGGTAATGTTATTTGTTCATCTGAAAACAGGCTTCGTCCAGCATTACTATCAGACCTGACTGACGGGGGCATTTGTGTGTATACACTGGCAGCGCAGCCAGCTTTTATCTCTTCAGACTTGCAGTTTGTGCAGCTTGTGTCCATGTGGATTTTCAACATTGTATACTACATACACTACCAGTCAAATGTTTGGACACACCTTTGGACCACATTAAATAAGAAGGTGTGTCCAGACTTTTGACTGGTAGCGTATGTGCACATGTTTGTTTTCCAGACTTCATAAACACTTTGTCTCTCTCAGTCACAGCTTTTCGACAGAATCCCAACAGGCAAAAGGAGATAAGACAAGCCTGGTCACCCATAACAACCTTCTGAGGCCTGCATGCCATACCAGCAACTAGGACGTGAGCTAATTAACCTGAGAGCTCAAGACGGAAGGAGAGTAGCTTTTTAATAAGATTTTCTGGGTTATATAAACAGCGATGGTCCAGCAAACTCCCAGGAATATCATCACCCTGCGTTGTCCATCTGTTGCAGGGATGAGGAAGTGTCCTGTAACTGAGCTGTAATGAGGCACACCAGGACCCCAAAGGAGCAGAGTGCTGTTAAGAAGGTACGCTGAGCACACACATACATACAGAGATACCACATAACCCTTGTAACTCTAATATTATCCCCAAAACCACTTCCTAAATTCTAAAATGTCCCCTTTAAATGGATGTTGAAAGGCATGGTGACCTTCCTTTACAAGGTTTTTCTCACCAGCCTCTCGTAACAAACACTTTATACTGTATTTCTCAAGGCTCAGAGCACTGGTTCATCCACAATGATGGATATGCTGGTTTTTGTTGTCATTGTTTGTTATCGTTGCTTCCACACCATACAGTTCAGTTGAAAGGAAGCTCCTCTCTGTCACTGACCTTGAGAGGACTTCACTGATTTAACATAGAAATACACAGAATGTTGCAATTATGAGTAGTTATTCTGTGGTTAACATATATAGTTATATGGAATGTTTTCTTTCTCTGTAAAAAAAAACAGCTGAAAGTCTGAACTAGTGTTAATTTGGTTTTGTAAAATAGCAGTAGCAGGTAGATTTTTTTTTAAACATTACTTGTGTAAAATTCAGGGTATCTTCACCTCTGCTACACCTGTTTTGGTTATTATTGTTTATAATGAATGATTTCCCAGACAGTGTAGTGTGCTCTATGAAATAGCTGCACTTTTTCATTTTTTTACTACATTTTCAAGAGAAGAGGATGCTCTGCTAAGATTGTTTTAATTGTTCTCCATGGCTTCAAGGCCGAAACATAAACACACTGATGTGCCACAAAAATGAAACCAGTAGTTTTACTGCTGAGGCTGATCAGTCACATTATAGAAACTGATAAGAAAGCAAGTGATGCAGCTGAAAGAAATGAAAGTGTGATAGTGAGGAGACAGCTGAGCAGCACAGTGTCTTCAGTGAGAGAGACAGTGTAGCTTCACTGTGACTTTACACAGGCAGGAGGAGGAGGTGGAGGATGAGGAGGAGGCTGTGTTTGGCTGCTACATTAGAGTCAGCTGTTGGAGGGGCAGGGAGGAGCTGCTTCTGCTGGATGACTCACTCTGTCAACCCAAGGTTCACTCATTCATTCATTTATTCACACACACGCTGCTGTGCAGGCACGCGCGCGACATTCACGCGCAGGAAGCATGCACATTTAGTGGGTGGGTTGGGAGGAGGAGGAGGAGAAGGAGGGCGCTGCCGAGCTGCTCCTAATCAAAGTCGCATCAGGGCCGCTCATTCTCCACTGGAGGGCGAGTGCTACAAGAGCAGCGGGACAGTGAGCGTCAGCTTCAGCAGGGACACAGAACAGACAGGCGGAGGGAGACGGGACAGACGGAGCAGAAGCAGCAGCGGCAGCATCTGGAGGAGGTGAAGGACACAGGCAGCGAAAGTAAGTCCAGACCCTTAACTCTGCCAAGCAGCTTTTCCTATACCGCCGGATTAAACCCGTCCTCGTCTCCAGCTGCGAATTCGCCTAAGAAACACACATTCGCACCGCTGTTTGAAATCTCTCTGGCAGCTGCTGCTACATTTACGGCTTTCAGCAGTGTAACTGTGCTGCTGCTCAGTTCAACGGTGGCTGCACTGTGTTGTATTTTGACGCGGATGCTGTGATGAGACCGTTCGTTTTAAACTCCATCACGTTAGTACAAGCCAAATCGCCTCTCTCTCTCTCGCACACACACACACACGTACACGTTCGCGCAGCTATACTTTATGGACTCTGTGTTGAATTCCATTCATTTGGACAGCCTAACCAAAACCTCAACCGTAACTACAGAATGCCTATATTATTCACACGTTACCTTGAAACAAGAGCGCCAGATATTACATTCTGCCTCACTGAGACCTGGTTTTGGTTCTCATGTGGACTACTGGTCCTGACAAGGTCAGTATTTCTGTCAGAAAAGGTCCCGAAAAGGCAACAAAAACACACACACAAACACACATTATAGCCTGTGCTAGCTAGCTAACCGAACGCATTAAGGGGGACCTTCAGCATCCTGACGGCGTTTCTTTTCACTCTCTCCGTGCTCGTCGCGGTGGCTTCTCCTCTCCTCCCCTCCAGGTAAAAATGACACGCTACGGAGCCGCCGCGGGTTCTACAGTTGATGAAATGCGGGCCTATTAATGTTTCCAGCGGCTGGGAGGCTATAGTGACTGGAGCTAGCTGTAGCGGGACAGGCACTCACTGCTCACTGTACAGCGGCCATAAAAGTCCGAGCGACACCGAGCGTCTGGGTTTTGATCTTATTTTGGCAGATGTGTGCACATTATGGTTCACTGCAGTGTAACATTTCCAGCCTGTTTATAATGTAGTACAATATTAATATAATACGTTAAAGTGGTGCATCATGTCGGTGAATGTGGAGGTTACAGCTGTCCATGAATTTATCCCAGACAACAAGGTGTCACTGACTCAGTCAGGGCAAACAGAAAGAGCTAGTCTCTTGTGTTTATTTATTTATTTATTTTTTTTGTCTTTATTTTTAAATGTCATGTCGGTGACATGTTATATTAAAGTAGGGCTGGGCTAAAGAGATTATCTCAGTTAAAGACATCAGATAAAACGAAATATCTGATTAATGTCATATAACTTTATGTAAGATTGAGTTTTGATCTAAGTAAGAGATCAAGAAACAAGATAATTGTGGGGGATAAATAAAAAACAGGATTGATTCCCTTTTTTTTTGTCAGACACAAAAACTGCTTCATGCTCATGGATCTGCAAGACACAGCCAAAGTATGGTTGCTGCGGTTTCCATAGTATTTCCTTGCATTTAATTTAATTACAAATGTTTATTCATAATAATTCAACCAAAAGAAATTAACATTCCTCTTATCCTAACACAAAATGAAAATGAACCTTGCATTCAGCATTGACGTATAATAATTGAAGACAATTATAGTTCAATAATGATGTTTTGTTGTCCTAAATTATAATTTTGACATTAAGCATGTCAAATGCAAATCTTTTCAGTGTAGTCACTCCATCAGTATCAAAAAAGATTATGCAAAAAGATTATTTAAAAAATATAGTTTTCAGTATTGACACCTCAACGCTGTCTCCAGTCTGTCATCTGTTTTTTACAGAGCAGGACATATTTTCTAAAATTGATTTCTATAGAGTGAATGGCAACAGGGCTAGGTTTTGACACCAAGTCAACAGCTTTCTCTTTTCATAACCTGTTTTATCACATACACCCGGGAGGCAGGCTGTGACAACGTTATTTGCTTAGGAATAACCCAAAGGCTTATTTGCTGTTCAAATAACTCATAATGTATTATTCTGTCCAAGGTTTCACTAGGGTGTATATTGTGCCTTAATAAACATTTGTTTCAGCTTATTCCTTCTGTGCACGTAGACATCCTCTCACAGTGTACTATGTCAGGTGTAAGCCATATTTGCAGAGAACCTCTTGCTTCTTGTAAAATGCACCATAGGTGTCTTATAATTTCATGTTGTTAAGCCCACTGTCTCTTATCTCAGTGGGCTTTTTGGACATGGACTACAGAGGGTGCCCAATATTGTACAGTTACAGATGCTTTTCTCCCAACTTGCCCCTCAAAGTTTGACCTCAGTTGCTCAGAAGTATCACCACCATTATATAAAGAAAACAAATTTGTCTTAGGCTTATTGACCTGGCCAAGTAAATATTTGTCTGGTCATTACAGAAGCAAACAATACTCTCGCTCACACAGTAACAATCTCTCACCTGTGGCTTAAACCCTGACATGTGAAGCTTTTCGAGTAATAGAGGTGATTAAATTTCACACACACACACACACTCACTTGAGGACAAAATTATCAACCCCCTTATTAAAATTTCATTGCAAATATTTCCCACATGCTGGTAAACAGCATGTTTTTCAAACTAGGATGTTTGAAAAACACAGCTTTTTCAAACATCCTAGTTTTATTTAGAATGCTTCCATTATTTGTCTTTGTACACAGAAATTAAATTATTCCACAAAAACCAAAAACTACCAGGGTCCAAATTATTAGCCCCCTGATGCTAATTGTGTATCCTTTTTGCTGGATAACAGTCTGCAGTCATTTGTTGTAGTTTTCAACAAGTCTCTGACACGTTTCCTGAAGAATCCCAGCCTATTCTTCTTTGGCAAATCTCTCAAGCTTCTCCAGATTTGATGGCCTTCTGGCATGGACCTTCGTTTTCAGTTCACCATCAAAGATTTTCAATGGGATTCAAAGTCAGGACTTTGTTCAGGCAAGTCACTAATGTTCACTTTGGTCTTCTGGAGGTAGTTTTTCACCAGGAGTGACGTATGTTTGGGGTCATTGTCGTGTTGGAAGACAAATTGATGACCCAGACCCAGTTTTGTTGCTGACTGCTTTAGGTTTTCTTTCAAAATATTCACATATCCTTTTTTTCTTCATGATTTCTTCCACCTTGACTAGATTCCAAGTTCCAGAAGCACTGAATACTTGGACCATCTTGTTTCACTGTGGGGACAATGTTCTTTGGGTTATATGCCTCTTCCTTCTTTCTCTTGTTCTGTATTGTGTGTCTCTCTTTGAATTTCTTGATGATGCTTCTCACTCCAGTTCTTGACACTTGAAATGCTGTGATAACTTTGCATACCCTTCTCCTGCTTTGTGAGCATCAACAAACCTTTTTCTCAAGTCTAAACTGATTTCTTCTGATTTCTCAAGTGACAGCTCAAAGCCTTACAGAAGATTTTATACTGTGTGTAAATTGGGAGATCAGTTTTAACTCGATTTTTAAAGTTTTGAACATTACACAGTTAAGCACGTGATTGCACAGTGGTTTGTGCTATGGCTCAGTAAAAAGGTCAGTTCTTACGGGGGCTAATAATTCTGACCCTGGTAGTTTTTGGATTTTATATGTGCAAAGTCAAATAATGGAAGCATCCAAAATAAAACTAGGATGTTTGAAAAAGCTATGTTGAAAATTCTTTGCTCTGTTTAACAGCACGTGGGAGCCACATCCATAGTAAAACAGTGTTTCAGATAAAAACAGATATACATGTACATCCAGACGAGCATTTCATCACAGTATCAGAAGTAATCCATCTCCATAGAAACACATTTAAAAACATTTAAAAACACTGGGCATGAGCACACAGATGTAAAAAGGAAGCCGATTCTTACTTTTGTGGTTTGCTTAGTTTCCAAAAGTATTTTAATGAGAAGCAACAATGGTGAAAAGTCAATGCAGGTTTTAAGGTAAAACTGTAACTGATCATCTGTTTCTTAGGACTGAACAATTAATTGTTTTGTAATTGAAACTGCAGTATTAAATAATCTGAGTACCAAATTAAAAGGCTTCAATAAGTTTATGTTGTTCTATGTTGTTGTATGCTACAACAAATTATGTGGAAGAGAATTTACATCTTTGCATTAAAAATCAATCAGCAAATTTTGATTGCTAATGCATAGTTCCCAAAGTTCCAGACTTAAACACGGCCCCTAAGTTTCAAACTAAAACAGAGCAGCAGCATTTTTATATTTCTTTATTTTTGCCTCTCTTAAATGCCAGGGTAATGTGGACATCAGGTGTATCTGGGACAGAATGAATATGGTTTTGTAAAATCGGTCAGTCACTGATAGAAATGACTGATTAGTTTCTGTGCAGTGCAGCACAGTGCAACCCTGATGTATGTGTAATTGGTGATGTGATGGCACCATGATTAGGGCTTTAATTATTTTTGGCTGATACTGCTCTGTGGTCATTACGAGCAATTCTTAGCGTTGATGAATTGAGGAACCAATTTCTTGCACTTTTTGCATCCTTTGATACCTCTTCATTATTATGCTGGAAAACAACTATTATAAATTTAATTGAGGATTTAATTATTTACGTTCCCATATTAAAGCCATTGCAGTGTTCTGGCCTGGTTGCTGTTTTATTCTGAGTGAACTCTTGCTTTTGTGTCCTGCTTGAAATGTATAGCATGTATTGTTTCTCTCTCCAATGCCGGTGGTGGGGTTGAATTTAATTTACTGTTCAATATTGGATGTATGAAAAAAATATAGATTGCTTTTTCAATATTTCTGTGCATTTAGAAAGACAGAGTAACAACTTTGGTTTGAGTCACAGTGAAGCCAACAATAACAATAAGATTTTGTCTCTCAGGTGAAAAGGTGATATATAATGGAGAATGAAGAGGTAAATAACCCCACATCTTGAAGTCCAGGCACACATATGACAAACCTGGCATTGCTGTTACATTTATAAAGTTTACAAGTGTGACTGTATTGCAGCCACATATATTAGAGGGATAAAATGTGTTTTTGACACACATTTCCCAGTGTTGAACTTTGGGATTTCACTACTTATTTGATAAGCTTGATTGTTGCAGCGTTTGGACCAAACAGAAATTAAGTGAGTGAGTCTGTTTTTCTCTTTTTGTATGTTTTCACACTGAGTTTTCTTTTTCACCATCATATTGAGCTGCTCAAAGGTTGGAGGTTTATTCCACTGATGTTAGTTGGAATTAACTTTTTTGCTTGCCAGTTCCCTATACATCTGAATTACTTTGCAGATGCAGATGTTTCCACTATATTTTCTCCTTGTGCTACTATTTCGTTTTATTCTACATATCTGGTCTTGTTTAGTTTGGCTGCCTCACTTTGTTTCGACGAGGTCTACTTCATCAGGTTTTCATTTGGATGTTGGATGTCTTGGATGTGCCTCACACAGAGATCTATGAACGTGGCAGTGCAGACAGCAACCAGATGGATTGATTGGCCAGCAGACGTGCAGATTGGCATTCTTACTAACAGTTTCTGTGTTATGGTAGTATGATAAAAAAACATGTTGAATCACAATATGTCTGCTCTTTTAGTTGAAATCTGACAAGCTAAGGCTTTTCTGCAGCAGTCTGTCAATACTGTGATTTACTTTATGTTTTCATTGGCAGTGGAGTAAATGGATGTGGTATGTACACATCTCTCTGTGTAACTCTTTCTCAGGCCATGTTCTTCCTCCTCTACCAATGCTTTTAGACCTTAGCTCAGTCCAGATTCACTTCTCTGTGATTTATGAAATACTCTCTCCGTCTTAAAGAATGTTTTTTTTTTTGTCTCTGCAGGCCAAAATATGAGCTTCTTCTGCTGAACATTATTGATGCTGAACTGGTGAGTTCACTGCCACAGATCACTGCTGTAATACTGATTTCTTTTCCTTGTGTTACTTTTATTGAGTTCCTGTTTGGTTCTATGTAAGAGAATCATCCTCCACTAAACATCTGGTTTAGTGAATAGGTTTTCCTTCCCGAGCTAAGTATACCACAGGCTCCCTCTTTAATATTAGAGTCTTGTCTCCAGAGCATTGGGTTCATGATTGCATATTAATACACTAATCTGCATCAAGTGAATTGATTAAAATATGTGCATAATGTGAGTGAAACATATGGCCTCATCCTGCCCATAGGCCCACCTGACAACTTATGTAATCATGGGGTGTCAGTGTGTAATCTAATGTCCTTGTGAAAGTACAAAAAACCCCCAATCAAAAAAAACAAACAAAAAAAAAAACTCTGACAAGGGCTTTTCCCTCTGATTCACCACTGAAATTCAGAGAACACGTATCACTTTTGCTCCAGAGCTTTCAACACTACAAACAAGCTGCATTGAGAGCTGCACATGACAGACATCTTATTGGATTAGAACCGAATGATGAAAGCAAGAGGCCTAATTTTTTTCTCTGTAGCTTTCAAACAAGGCCGATGTGCAGTGCACGTCCGTTGTCAGCCAGACATCACTATCACTCTCTGTTAAGCAGGTTGCGCGGCTACTGCTGTGTGCTCCCTCATGTCAGGCTACAAACCATAGCACAGCTGAGAGGTGATTGCTCTCTCTAATATGCTCAGCATTAATGATGTAATTTGTATTAGTGTAGCATGAAGGCCTATGCTGGCTAGGCCAGATTAATTTACATATGCTGTGAGCTATTTTTAATAGAGGGTAGAGGTATGGCCTTTTCATTATCCATAAATTAAATTTTCTTGGAGTGAAGCAATTGTTAACTATAAAAAGAAAAGTTGAGAGAATTACTCTGTTTGTATAGCTTTAACTCTAACTTACAGGTTTTATCAAGGCAGTAGCACTTTGATGCAGTTATTTTCATTTTTGCAAGCTTCAATTGCACAAGCATCAGAACAATGGGGGAGATTAGGCTCATAAAGAGACATTGAAATTGATGAATTTTGCCTTTAAAGTGACAGTATGATGTTGAAACTGATAATTCAGTGTAAGAGCAATAGAAAAACATCTGCACTTATGTTGGTCCCTTTTCTCCCACTGGCTTTGAGGGAAAATGATGAAACGATTTTAAGGTGGCTTTACTAAGTCATTGTATCTGACCAAGCATTTGATCGGTGTCTCCACACTTCTTTTGTTTTAATAGTTTTTATTTGGGATGTCAGCATCATAATATTGCAATACATTTATATAGATGTATTTGAAGAAAGGGGAAAGAGTAAGTGCGGAAGACTTAATCCATAAATTAAGTTTGTAAAGAAAAACGCCAACCATCCCGTCCAGCAGTCCCCACTCCCACTCACCCTGAAAACCGCCTGTTGTCCCTTTCAAGTCCATATCTTCACAAAAATAGTTAGGCAGTATACGACATTAGACCAACAAGAAAAGATGAAATAATGTCAGTGAAGGTATTCTAAAAACAAAGACAGAGTTAAAAATTAATTCATTCATGTTTTTTGACCCCAAATTATCCAGGTTCATCCTGCATTTGAGTCAGTTTTGCTCTTGAAAAAGCACCTCCTTCACATTCTTTCCAATGATAAAAACAAATGTTGTTTGGACTGTTTGGACCAGCAGCTAGTCAACATACCTAAAACATTTCAATGTTTACATGGATCCAGCACCATGAAACACTGTCCTACCCTCGCCTGCATTTCCAGACCTTGAAAATATGGATGTGACTGTCACTTGTAACTTTGTAAGAACTGAATTTTTAAATAAATCCTCTTATGGTAAGGATTAAAGAAGTGTGCTCAAATGGTAAATCCAAGAGGGATTTCATGCTTGTGTAAATATGCATAGATATTTTTAATGATTGTATTTTACATTCATACGTACATTATAGTATCATATTGGATACTTAACTACATGACTAAATATTTGTGCAGGTCAGTTATCAGAAAGACCGTTTCAAGGACCATATAACTAGTTGTCAATGGGTAGGAATAGCTAGTGAATATTTGGGTCCATTAACTGGACAGCACACAGAATACGTCAATGCAGATATGTTTGAAAGCAAATATCACGACTGGCCTATACATTAGTAAAGCAAATCAATTGTATTTATCATAACAGAAGAGCTCTACTTATTATCATGCATGTGCTCAGTAAATTTCAAGACTTCGGTGCACTGACATTAGTCTCATGATCAAAATGTGGCCTCCACCTTTACAGGTCCAGATGTTATAAATTAATATGCACTTTTTGCTGTTTAAAGAAAGTGAGATATCAACTACAAGAGAGTGAGTTTATCTTCACTACAAGGTTAAATGTGGCTGGAGAGTAAATATAATGGGGTATTCTCTGTAGACTCTCATAGGCAGCAATACAGAGAGAGAGTGATAGACAGAAAGAGAGGGAGCCGCTTTCTCTCACACCAACAGATGGGAGCTGTAGTCATCGAGTCAATATTTACTTTTTCTTGGCGAAATTGGCAGCATTATCTTCGCTGGTTCGGTTGCAGGGAGTGGGAGCATCCTGGTCTGTGTGAAAGAGGCTTAGAGGAGTAAAAACAACACTGAAGAGATGATAATTGTAGCTCAGCTAAAAGTGTGCACGCTCTCATTCCTCCCTCCTCCTTCCATCCCCCCGACCTTCCCACCACACTTGCAGTGTGCACATTCACTTTACCCGTGGCTTAATCCACTGTGGGGATATACGTGAACACAATTTGCACTTCCAATTAAACTGTCGACCTTCGCTCCAGAATACAAAACTTGATTTTGTGCCATCCTCTCCTGGATAGCTATTATTACCCAGCCAGCCCAGTGGTGGAGAGAATATGGCTTTTCAATACTCTGATGTGGATCATTGAAGTCAGCAAAAACAATTACTGCATTTATAACACTGTCAATATTTGAGGGAGGAAATTAAGAAACCTTTAGCGACACTTAATATTGATTGGATTTTGCATGTGGTCAGTTGATTACTGATTTATTTATTTGGGAGACATCAAGTGAAGTTAAACCTGGCCAACATGCTCTGATCATGATATATCCAGAGCATGTTGTGGTTTTCCAGAACATAGGTAGAAAACTGATTTCAGTCCCATATGGTAGGAGTATGGAAGAAATTTTCACTCATATACAGTATATATATATATATATATATATATATATAAAAAATTTGTTTTCTTTAAAGGGGAGCTTGTTCACATTTCGATAGAGAACAGAGTGAAATAATAAGATGAGATGCTGAAAACACAGAATACATAAAACCAGGGTTGGGGTTAGCCTAAAGCTCCTACAGCAACACAGCTCCAACACATGACTTGCTGGACAGATCAGATGACTAGATAGACAGCAAGAATGTTGCTCCTTCCTCTTTCTACAGCGAAGCTCTTGTCTAGCTGGAGGAGCTCTGTGTGTTTGTGTGTATTCAGTATGTATCAGAAGAGCATCCTCAATCATCCCTTTACTGTATGAGATAAAAAGTCCAAGCAATTATGTAACTTTTACTTATCCTCCTCAGCCAAAATGCTGAATACTGACTAAAAACAATAGTTTTCTATTTAATTATTGACTTGCATAATTTAATGGCTGTGAGGAAATGTATTTTATATTTACATAACCTAATCATTTATTTTATGTTGTGGGGGAAACAAAGGCCTCGTTTAGACTGCAGCCCAAATCAAATTTTTAATCATATCCAATCAGAAGCTGATTTTTCTGACCAGCTGTTCACATTATATATATTAAGTGATCAGATCTGATCTTCTTATGTCTTTAATGACATTGTCTAGTCTGGTCTTCCACATGGATTTCTATAATTACAGACCACGCCTTGGAAAAACAAGTAGTCTAAACAAAATGAACAAAATGGATGACAGAAATGTGTGCCTGTTTCTGTTCCAAATGGTTATGTGGAGCCACAGAACAAACTTTCTACTGATTTTTAAACTCTTGTCTTCCAATGTGTTGATCGAGTACCTTCTGTCTCTCCTGATCTATGTCATTGTTGTCATTTGATTTGCACTGCATGAGAAGCAGGAGACACTCTGAAATCCTGCCTGAGGACTGAGACATTCAGACTGAAACGGATCTGTAAAAATCCCATCAGAATCGCAAATCAAAACCATCTCCATATGTGATTTGAATCAGATTTGGAAAAATAAAATTGGATCTCATGTATATTTTAGTTGTCCAGACTGCCAAAAAAAAAAAAAAAAAAAATCAAGTTAGATACAATCTGGATATGCTTAAAAATCCGATTTGCTGCAGTCTAAACAAAGCTGGATTTCAATGGCATTTTTATCAACTACCCTCATGAGATTACAACTTTTAAAATGCTAAATGCTCCCTGAACTTCAGGCCAGAGAGAAACAAACTGAGTATAAACACACAGCGGTTTTCTCACATGGATTTCCGATCAGTGCCAGATGTCAAAGACCTCTGGCAATTTCACATCAGCCACTTCTGGCATGTCACTTTAACAAACCTCTTGGCTTTGCACATCAATTCATTTCATGGCTATCATAACAAACTGTGAAAATAATGGAAAGTTTAGAAAAAGTGTCACAATCACAGCACATCATAAGAGTGTTGTAAATCTTCCTTTGGCAAAGCCTTGGAGATATTATTTTCACAAGTGACACTATTATGCCTTTTGGAAAATGGGGAAATGACATACTGTGTATAGCACACATTACACTGTTTATACAACTACTATCATTTAAGCAGCACATAATTAATCGTGAATTATTGGGGACTCTGGGGAAGCTTCTTCATGTCCCTGTATTAACTCATTTTTAATTTGCAATGACCTCATCTTCTACATTAAAATTGTTTCTTTTATACACTCAAATGCACTAGAATGTGCGACAGGTCCTATCTTAGACTTTAGAGAGCAGAAAATCAAGGTTCAATTCAACAGGAATGAGAGACTAAATTAGTCCATCTTATTAAATTTGTGTGGTTCACCAAGAGGTTTTTCTGTCACTTAAGTCAGTTTTTGTTAGTAAGATTCGACTCCCACTCACTGATGGCAAGAAATACAAAATACTGTAAATAATAATAATCATAATAATAATAAGTCCTTTATATAAGTCCAAGGTTTAATGGCAGCTTGCATCTTTGATGTTGCATTACTGCTTATCCTCTGGAATCATAAAATTCCTATACTACCAAGTCTGTCATATTATAACTTGTTTTTTAAGTCTTGTCATCATTATTGGTAATTTCATTGTCAGTATCTTGTTTAAAAATGTTTGTAGGTCACTTGTCTTCAAAAGTGACAACCAAAAACATCAAACCTTAAATTAGATCATATTTATTCTGAATTAGTACACAGTACAGTACATTTCAAGTTAATCACTTGACCTTATATCCTTCTAAATAGAAACAGTTTGACCATTAATGAAATAACCCCCGAACAGGTTATTGTGGTCTCAGCAAGTATGGTTTAGTATATATCAACTGTTTCTGCTTCATTGGAAAAACAGCAGAAGAACAGCTCATAACCAGTGTTGGAAATGTTACTTGAAAAAAGTAATGAGTTACAGTTACCAGTTACTTCTCCCAGAAAGTAACTGAATAAGTTACTGAGTTATAAATTATAAAAGTAACTAGTTATTAGGGAAAGTAACTATTGCGTACATTTTAAATGCTCAAATGTGTCAAAGAATTTGGACCCCACCTCCACCCCTCTTTAACTGTATTTAAATTCATGTGCATGTTCAATTATTTATGATAAATCTGAATATTTTAATGAAATGGACACTTAATACAATAAATTACTAACAGAAACAGTGTACACAAATTTAAACTATTTTAATGTTGCTGTGGGATGAAGTGAGTCTAGCCACCAATCAAATGTTATGTATTACTGTATGTATTATTACTATGTTTATAAAGTGGATCAATAAAAATAACACAATGGATGTTTCAGAACTATAGATGTTTCAGAATATATCCCATGGATATATTTATGACTTGAAACCAAAATGTGCTTGCAGCACAGCACATTATTCTTTCGATTGTAACGTTTTTATTATCGTGAAAAGCCAAAATCAAAATCGAAATAAACATTTGATTAATTGTCAAGCCCTAATGGTTCCCCTTTGGTATACAAAAGAATATTGAATTTTTTCTTCACTTCTGACTTTTTTATTTATGTTTGGGTTGCATTAACACTTACTTAAAACATACTGCTACTATGTGAAAATGAACTGTTTGGTTACTGATATCCATGAAGTAAATAAATAAAAAAAAAACAATTAATCACATGCAACCCTTGGTTCCGCTTGACATTACGTTTGTTTTTGTTTTTTTAGTTTGAAAAATGATGAATAACAAATAAAGCGTGTTCCACAAAAAATACACCTGTGACAAAACTAAGAATAGTTTTCCAAGTCACTTCTTTTATGAAAAACCTGAAACTGTATTAAGAAGGAGAATTGTTGCAGTGGCAGAGCAGCTGCATCCAGACAAAATGTAATTATTCATTGTCAGCTTGTCTCAAAGAATCTTTTTGGAGCAGTTGTGACAAAATATATAGATAAATCACCAAAGTATGTCCTAAAATACATTGTTCCACTTTCCTCCTCTGAGAGGTAATGAGCAAACCTAACAAATAAAAGCAACCAGCTATTTATTGTGTCATGGAACTGACATGGAACTGATACCAAGTGACTTTGTGATTTTGCTTTTCAGGACATCTCACATAACATCAAGCTCAAATGTCCCATCTTGCTCCTTATCTCTCTGATATCAAATGTAAAAATAAAGTAGAAATTAAATTACTGGAAATTTAAAAAAAAAAACTGTAAAGGACTATGGAAAGGACTAACACTGTTTTCATAAGACCAAGAACCTGGAGTGACATTTGAATTGGCTGCTTTGCAAATCTCCTTCAGGCATTTTCAAATAGGTTTCAGAGGATGAAAAGTAAACAAAAAGAACTGGCAATATCCGAGGAGCTATTTTAATGTGAAACCAGCTGATTTGCCTGTCAACCTCTAACATGAAGATAATGAGTTGCAATGCAGTGACTAGGGCTGACACTTTATCCTAAAAATTTACAGTTCTAAATATACAGCCTAGAAGCGTATCAGGTAATCTGAAGGGGCTCCAGCAGATGGTGCTGAGAGTGCAACTTAACTTTAGATCCACTTGTAATGCTCTCTCGGCTCATCAGAAAAATAAGACAGTCATGATGTTCTTAGAATATGCATTTTTTTATTTTTTAAAAAAGAAAAATAGATGACACAAAACAAACTAAACCATCAACAATCACAACACCAAAGCATCTGTAAAGCAACATGGAAATGTCCTTCACCATAGAGGCAACTGGCAAATGACAAAACTATGCCAAATATAAGCTATTTAATTATTATTTGAGGTTGAGGTGTAAAGATTATATTCCTTTTTTCTTAAAGAAGTGGCCTCTGTGCGTGAGGCTGCAGCAAGATATATGCAGATCTATATTTGTCTATGTGAAAGACAGTTGTCTATTATTCTCCAAGGCAAGAGTGTTTTTCTCTCTAATCATTGTCTGAGTCACTAAGTAGACACTCTGCCTCTCACCTTTCTCTGTCTGGATTTTACTCTCTGTTTTTTGCTCTCCATTTTATTTTGGCCCTCAGGGAGCTGAGCTTTCATAGAGAAAAAGAGAGAGAAAAAATGAAAAGTCAAAGTGTATGTGAAATGTTGTGGTGCGCATGGATCTCTCTATTCCTCTGCCATTCTCTGCTTCTCACTGAACGCCTCTGCTTTTGTCTTTGTCTCTGCTTTCAATTTTACATTCTACTGAGAAGACAGTAAAACGTCAGTAAAACGACAGTAAAACAGTTCTGTTTCAACTGCTTCATTCAGTTTGTCAGTGCTGACATATGTATTATATACATAGGTCATGTATTGTATTGGAGCTACTCGCATTAAGCATATTTACACTAAAAAATGAAAAAATATACAGCATAAAATATAGTAAATATTCACTATTCAAGAAACTCTTAATTTATTCTTCTGTACCTCTATTTCTTTACTCAGGTTATTCACACTGTGAAAATAAAAAATAAAATATGATTGCCACCATTAAACCACTGCTGCCTTAAGTACACATTTGAAACATTTCTATGGGTTCGTATTGCTTACATTTATGTACAATTTTTTATCCAGAGCTAAATAAAAAAATGTTTTGAATACAGGCTTAAACATCTTTTCAAGATAGTTATTTGGTCCAGAAGTGGTGACCCTCTGTCCATTTTTAATTTCACATATGAACTTTACATTTGAATCAAAATTTGAAGACTGGTGTCATTTCCATGTCTGGATTTCCATTTGATAGAAGTAAGCTTTGAAATGAATCTATGCAGTGTTAGAATAAATGATGATAATCTTTTATTTTGAGGACTCGTCTTGTTGCCCGTTTGAATTCTTCAGCCTCTGACTCAGTGTCCAATCTGGTGACCCTCGTTCAATCCTTTGGGGAGTTCTGTTGCTCTGTGGGACACAGCTGCATGAAAACCACCAGACAGGGTTTTCTCAGAGTGTTGTTTGATGTCCTGTCATAGAAAACCTCAAGAGAGCTTTACAGAAGAGGATGTTATCTAACATTAGGGACAACATGAGAGTTATCTTCTCAATACCTCAATAGTGTGAGGTGCTGTTCCTGGCAGCAAAACAACCAGCGGTGAGTCCCATGGAGAACTGAGATTGGGAGAGTGTTAACTGTAGTGGTGTTTACATGACACCATTTGCTTTATTTTTTAGCTTTGAGTAATTTCATTCTTGTTTTTTAAACCCTTTTATTCCCTCTGTGTGAGTTAGGGCTGCAATGCTGAATCAAGTATTAAAGGAGTAAATTAATTACCAACATTATTGATGATTAGTTAATTGCTTTGCTTTTATACAAAATACTTTCTCTGATTTCAGCTTCTTAAACACCCAGTATGTCACAAAGGGTCTATAAATGACAATAAAAAATGACTTATGTTGATGACATCAGGAAGTAGCGTCAGATCATGGGAATTGTTGACTCGTTGTCCTTGACAGCAGAACAACACAGCCAATGGTTGTAAGTAGTCCTGATGCATTAATAACAAAATTAAAAAAACTAAAGACAACACACTTCCTAACCAGTACTACCGAATGTTTCCTCCCTCATGCTATCAGAGTCAGGTAAAGATTAGGTCATGAAAAGGTGACCAAAAAGGAAATTAATTTTTTTTATCTTGAATAAAAATACAGATTTCTATGGACTGACTAATGAACTACTCAACAAGATATAGTGTATAAGTATAATCTTTTTTTTTATATATTTCATTGTAGAAATTGTACAAACTGTACCTTTTAAATGTGAATATTTTCTGCTTTCTATGTTCCTATATGAGAGTAAACTGAATGACTTTTTGGACCAAAAAAATATTTGAGTTCATTGTCATTTTGAGGTTTGGGAAATGCTGATGGACATTTTACACCATTATCTGTTCTACTGATGACACATCTAATCAATAAATCAAGAAAATTATTGAAAGATTAATTGATTATTATTATTAATTCCATCCCAAGTGTGAGCATATCTACAGATTTGTGTGTGCATTATTGTTATTTTTAGAAGAAACTATTTCAGCTAACATTGAAAAGGTCACTTTCCCTTCTATAATTGTCATTGTGATACCTGTGGGACTATGTTGGTTGGCTACATTAACGGTGCTGTCCTTTTAATCAGCACCCCTGTGTGTTTCCCCTGTAGAGCTGTCACATGTTGAATGATGTTGGTAGAGCTGTTGCTGTTTATGCCATTTAAATCCTCTGGCAGGCGGGTGTTAGATTACCAGCCTCTTACCTATTGCCCTAATCAAAGGAATTATTATTGCATGACTGGATGTTACTTATAATAGCACCTTCTAAAAATACAAAGACATAAAGGGCAGAAGGAGAGAGCTCAAGCAGCAAAGTACATTCATCCTTTGTTTGGTATTTTGTGTCTGATATGAGTAGTGTGCTTGTTGGGAGTTTCCATAGTAGCAGGGTGTGTTTGTTGGAGGACATTTTATCAATGTCTGTGGTCAATGGCTTTAATAGTGGTTGATGGCTGTGCTACCACCACACTTCATGTGGAGATACAGATCACCACTTTGCATGGATAGCCACTGGCTAGTCACATGCCTGGCACCAATTATGGGTCAGTGGCTATCTCTGCTTTAAGGGCCACTTTTGCTGTGTGTTGATGATTTATAAAAGATCCATGATAGATCCAGCAAATGGGAGTTAATGTGAATAATGTGGAGTCCACAGTGCATTGAGCTTAGAGGTGCATTTGAGGACACTGTATACCTATACCCCATATGATGACATTTACTGACTTTTTTTTTTAATTTTACTTCAGTTTTTTTATGAGAGTGGGGGGCAGGGTTAGGGCTGTTGCCTTGCAGCAAAAAGGTCCGGGTTCGCAACCCTGTGGGAACAAGGACCTTTCTGCGTGGAGTTTGCATGTTCTTCCCATGATTGTGTGGGTTTTTTTCCCGGGAAGAGTGGTTTTCTTTCCATAGTCCAAAAACATGCAGAGGTTAATTGGACACTCTAAATTGACTGTAGGTGTGAATGTGAGAGTGAATGGTTGTTTCTATCTATGTCTTGGCTCTGTGATGAACCTGTCCTCATGTTGAAGATAAAGCAGTAGACAATCAATGACTGAGTGAATGAAAATGAACGAGTAGGGGCAGGGGTTAACTGCCTACTTAATGCTTGTTCATCGTTAAAACTATCATTATTCTCTTGACCTTTAAAAATACACAATTAATCAACCTCAAAATTGGTTTTCTATTTGTTGCACTGGCTTTGGAGGGATTTTATTGCTTCATACTGTAACATTACAGAGTGTAAGTCTTCATTAGCATTCATGAGATCTTGATTTGTCTCACAGGTCAGGCTGAAGCCCCTGGGTGACTGAGCTTTTGTTGTGATGGCCCTCAGGCTATGACCTGTCTTAAGGGTTTCTCTCTCTCTCTCTCTCTCTCTCTCTCTCTCTCTCTCTCTCTCTCTCTCTCTCTCTCTCTCTCTCTCTGTCTGTCTGTCTGTCTGTCTGTCTGTCTGTCTGTCTGTCTGTCTGTCTGTAGTCCTTACTGTGTTCTCACCCATTTACTCAACATAACATAAATACTGATCTCTGAATACATGACCTCCAATTTTTGGTACATAGCATCCCCACTGATCCACTCCCCTGGCTGAAGAGGCCTGTGAACAGCTCTCATGTAGTGAGGCCACTTGACGTGTAGAATATTAGATCTATATAGGCAACCACTGTGGGAGAGACCCCTCCAGATGAAGAGAGAGGGAGAGAGATGCAAAAAAAGCAAATCAACACTGAGTATAGCAATGGTAAATTACCTGTCAATGTTGGAGACATATTGATTTCTAAATCAGTTATTGTTAGTCTAACCATAACCCTGTTTTTGTTATTCCCAAGAATAATTGTATTTTTTGTGTTTTCTCAGTTTGCTTACCAACCATATAACATTCCACAGCACACCCTTGTGATCTTTTGTGGCTTACATGTGTAATTTCATTCATATTCCTTCTGATCATTATATTATATGTAGCTAGATTATATGTAGTTAGATCAGTAATTATGTAACTGTGCAACTGCTCCTTTCAGCACTCAACCTAAGTAGTACACTTTTATGTTTACTGTGTTATGGTCATTAGGCTATTTTTGGTCTATATTTGCTTTATAAACTTCTGTTTTATGGGCCCATGGAAGATTTAAATAGTCGAGCACTGCTACAGATGCTTCCTCTGAGAAAGAATCATCATTTAGGAAATGGCTATACAGGAAGTAATAGGCAGAGGGGTTGTGTATATAATCAAACAATGGAAATAAAAGTGACACATTTTTCTTGGATAACATCCTTTGCATGGTTTGGTACACTGTTTTATGGCTATCTATGTCAAATGTGTGTGTGGGTGTTGAGAGTGAAAGTGTGTCTGCTTGAGAGCAGCAGTGGAGAATTATCATATGAAGAGAGAGAGAGAGAGTTCCAGCTATTCTTTGCTGTCCAGAAGTCTGCTTCACTGTCCAGAAGAAAGTATTAAAATCTGGCATGTCTGTCGCAGTCTGTTGTGGTCTATTGTAAACTTTCTCTCCACCTTCAGCTGTCTTTATTTTAATGAATCTTAACTGCACTTTTTTTATTTCTCTGATTAAGATGTTTTTGAAAGTTAAGATGTTTTTCCTCTGGTCAAGATATTTTTGAGAGCAGTACCGAGGCTTTTTAGGTCTGGGATCACACAGTACTGCACTGCTGCAAGCTGTGTTACTGGACCAAAACAGACCAAAGCACCAAACCAAAGCATAAACACAGTTTGTTTCTCTCAGATGAAAATTTATTTTGTGAATATACTGGCTGCACCATTGTTACCAGTGAAGAGAGTATTATAATTCAGCACACTTCTTCACTCTGAAAACTTGTTTTTTATGTTTTAATATTATACATTTCTTGCATGCATTATATCACATTCAGTAAACTTCCAGATATAAATAAAATCTGCAGAATGTTAGCTTTTGTTACTTAGATTATTGAAATATATCCTGGACTGTCTTCGCTTATCCGGAAAAGTTTATCTTCCAAAGTGCTTGTATATAGAATCTATTACTGCAACAGTTCCTGTCCTGCACCAGGCATAGCAAGATGGAGCTGTTACGATGAGGTGACAAAAGACACAAGCTGAACACACTCATTACTAAGTACAGGAAATGTTAAGGAATTTGTCTTGTCTGTGGTGTGGACATAAGGATATAAGATGACTTGATGTGGATTATCCTGATTCCCATCTATAGTTTTGTTCCCATTGCTCAGCTTCACTTGTGTCTATCTTTTTTTTTTAATTTTACATTTACATTGTATGCTTTTAGCTGACTCTGTTATCCTCACTGACAAATCCACCACTCAAAAAGCACTGGAGGAGATGAGGATGGGAGTGCTGTTTGTCTTATTTGCCAGCTCATTACCACCACTCTTTCTGACGAAGGCAGCCTTTCTTAAGGGAAGCAGCTTCCTATTAAAGTTTATTTAGCAGAAGCCAGAGGAATGGTTAAAATTTTGCACAATCCAGAAACGGATGAGGGTGGTGTGTGTAATTACACCCTAGAGTGCCGTGCGTGCAAATACTTGTGTCTGTTTGCATGTGCATTTATGTGTCAGGGTCCTCCCTGAAGGCAGCACACATATTTGTAATATTACTGTTTGTGTACAAGATGAAGCTGAAGAAAGAAGTTGAAGTTAATGAAGTTAGCTACACATGTGATGTCTGCAAATTTCACCTCACACATTTATTTATGTCCTTATCCTTCATAAATCTCTTTCAGAGTGGTCTACTGCTGCTGTCCTCCTCTATTTCCCCTCCCCTCAGTGACCTGTTCCTCTCTCTGTCACCTGGTAAGTACATGCACATTCACCTCCCACATGCTAATACAGTATACAGTAGCAAACTTTTTCAGTCCTTCACATAATCATCAGGTCACTGTGTGGTTTGAACTGCATCTCATTAATGTGATGTTATAAAATAATGTGGTAGGCATACGGTCATCCTCTTTAAACAGATAACTTATAACCAAAAATACTGACTGTAGTTAAATGAAAATTGTTAAATGGGACGGTGGAGTTAAAACACATTTTTTTTGACTGAATTTCTTCTTCCTTCTCCCTACTGTGACACTACCTTCAACATTCTGAATGATCACAGATCAAATTTCTGTGACATGACATGATTTTGCCAGGCAAGAAACATCACTTGTCTTCTCACCACAATGCATTGTGGACCTGTTGCACGCTTAATCCAATAAAACTCCCTGAATATTATTCCCTTTTTTATTATGAGGGACCAAGCACAGGTAGAGGGTGCATTATGTTGAAGTAATAGCAACTTGTCAAAGTCTTCAACAGGAGCACTTCACTGAAAACTGCTGTTTGTATCAGAGGCATATTGGTTTTGGTATCTTGTTGTACATCCATCTCCACATTTAAGATAAGAATGGAATGCTTTTCCTTTATCTTCTGAGGCAGCTCTTTTAAGTGATAAACTGCACCACAGAAAATGATCTTCTCTTGATGTGCTTTCTGCCATTTTTGGGGTAATAATACAATTTATTCAGGATGTAATTGGACACTTCAACCTTCAGTTTTTAACAGTACACTTTGTTGTGCAGAATTTGTATATTACTTTAAGTTTTGTTTCATTGAGGAAAGATCCATCTGTCCATGTTAAAATGGCAGAACACCTTATTTACTGAATGCTTCTTGCACGTACCCAGGACAAGCAGCAGCACAAACTAGCTCTAATGTATAATTCTAGGCTATCTGTTATCACCAATTACAGGGCTTGTTTACTAGAATCGAGGGACTTAGTGGATCTGTTTTATGGGTGTGTGTGGCCAGAGCTTTTAATGATGGGAGTAGATGGTCTCTGTGAAGAGATGTGTGTTCTCTGGTGAGGCCTGAGGGCGTTGTTGGGCTGGGTGGGCTACTGAGTCGCTCTGCCTCTATAAATACACACAGGGATCCCATTCAGAGTGAAATGTGAGTGTTCGTATGTGTATGGTGTTTGTGTGTGTGCGTCTACATGACGCCATTGCAGCCAGGCGAGCTGGCTATTACTGGCCAGAGGGTTGCTATGGAGACCAGTGGTGTCAGAGAGGAGCAACATCTGTGGGGTGTGTGTTTGTCAAGACAGCTTTTCCTCTTTTTTGCCTCTGTTTTCTCTTTCTCTGTCAGTGTGGTGGTCTAAAACGCACAGTCGGGGACAGTTGAATTCAAATGTGAAGTTACACATTTAATGTGAATAACACATTTACACAAGAGTCTAGTAACAAAAGTAACAAAATGTTTACCATTGGTAAACAAGGCTCCTGACTGTAGAACTGATTTTAAAAATTGTAATTTCTTGGACAGCAGTTTGGCTCCCTCTGCTCAGTCATGCTCACACAGGAGGCCCCTAGGCTGGGTCCATGAGCTGATACACAGGGACTCTCTTCACTGCGTTTGTGCCAGTAAAAAGCTCAAATTCTGGGGAACCACTTAACCTCTGCCCCTTTCTGTTACTTCTTTGCACAGCTTCCCTCTGTATATGGTCATGTTCTATTTCCACAGCTCCTTTGTCCTGGCTGCTTTATCTGCAGCTCAGTGGGACACAAATTCTCTTTTAATAGGTACTTATTTGGGCAATGGGTGAAATCCCATATTTCTTCATTAATCCCTCCTTCTTCTCCCTGCCTTCATGCTGTCCACTTCTCCCTGTCTCAGGCCCTTAAGCATTTGTTTATTGCCCATTTCTCATGCTGGGCTGTCCCTCATTTTTCTGGTCCCCCTCTGAGCTGGACAGCAGTATGGAGAGTGGGTGTAGGGTCCATCTCTGTCTTACATTTCAGATGTGACAGTGCACTTTTGTGTTGAGTTGTGTAGAGTTTGTGTTTTATTAATTTGGGACATTTGAATCCTCTAAGGCATTACCCCAAGTTTAATCTTTTGTTGTTTTGAAGTAACCAGTATTTGGTGTCTTTTCAAGCACTTCTCATACAGTAGGTCAACCACACTATCTCTGACCATTTTTGGGCAAACCTGCCCCAGTAGAGCTCTCAGTAGGGTATTTGTAGCTGGGCAAACCAAACCTTTAACCTCCTAATTTGATATAAATGAGACAATCATAAACACAGGACAGAGCAGCATAGAAAATGTGATGTAATAAAGTATTTTTTTCTGTTGGCGTCACTCTGCAAAGGCCAGTTGCCTAACTACCATGTCTGAATTAACACAAATTTACAAGTTGTCATGTACCTACCTTCATAACCTCTTAGTGAAACACCAATCATTTACATCATGATTTGTCTAAGCCTTGAGTTAGATTCTTGCTGTGTCCACACATGCCTTTTTTCGAATATTATAAAATGGAATAAGTGCTTCTTGTGTACTAAACCAATTGATTATATTATGAGCTAACACAGCAGGGAATGAAGATTGGAAAATGTAAATTGCTTGATGTACTGTAATTTGTAGTAATATAAAATAGGATCTAAACTAGGGCCAAAAATTAACCTAACTGTCAGTTAGAACACTGACCACATATAGGTGAGTGATCTTTAGGGTAAATTGAGATGGATTTTTGTCATCAGTGGGGTTTCAGCATTAGCAAAAATGTGCTGATGTCTATGCAGGCTTGGCACAAGCCCACTCTTTACTCACATGGACATCAGTCGTATCTGTCCTAGTTTTAATGCTTACTTTGAAGTCTCTCTAATACTGTGATGTTTCTATTATTAACCCCGAAACAGATACCATCACCTCTTGAAAGCTGGTCTTTTCCATTTTCCATTTGTTCGCTTCAGCCTCACACATTAATCACTGAGCAGAGATTCAGGGATTCTGATATATTTTTAGACTAACTTTCCTCGGCAGCAATTTTAAACATCACTGGAATAAGGATTTAATAAACATTTTAAAGGTGTCTATGTAGGTGAAATAAAAGTGTGTGACACCAAAGAAGGATAACAAGGTACAATTTGTGCTGCAGACAATGACCACCAATAGCTACTGATACAGTACATGGTTGCATTTCATTGTTGCTTCAAGTCACCATTGTTGTATATTAGCTTCTGCACTGTAAGAGAGGTGTGTCCCAGCACACTTAACTCATCACACACTTAACCCATCGTCAGGGATGGGTTAAGTGTGCTAAGCCTAGACACTGTACCTCATTACACTTAAGGAAACTCCCTGACTAAGTGTTTGTGTGCTCTCTCTCTCTCTCTCTCTCTCTCTCTCTCTCTCTCTCTCTCTCTTTCTACACATACTGTACTGAACACTTGTAAAACTATCTTTGTTTGTAAGAATACCTTAACTATCACAACTGATTTCCCACACATATTTGTGACCTTGACTAAACATAGGTCAAACCTGTATCTTAAATCAGGTCTTCAACTGCATACAGCCATTTGAAGTCGTGAGAACCTACCAAAATATTATTAATTTTCCCAAAACATTCTCATTCCATTTGGTCTAAAATTCAAAATGGCTCTCACAATGATAGCACAAGTATACACACTCACTCAAACACGCACTGCTCTAAATACCTGTGATTAAGTTTGCTGATAACCAAGGGAGAGTCCTCACCCCTATTTCACCCTCTCTCTCTGGCAGGGGCCTGAGTATTCTCTCGGTGAGTCATCTAGGACTTTCATTGGCCTTTGGGTCAACACAAAGACTTTCTCTGATACACACTCATTTATAAGTAGGATGCTTTGTCCATTAGGCCATGTGTTAAATTCTTTGTGTAACACAGTTTGGCAGAGGGTGTGTGTGGATGACTATATATAGCTCTTATATAAGTCTTTGAGTATGTACGTGTATGTCCCAGTATGGGTGTGTGTTTTGCGAACTCATTTACATTTTCATGTGCTGCTGGCAACTGATCTGACAACATGTTGTGTTTAAACAGGAGGGAGAGCCTAGACATCCTCGAAGTTTTAGAGTTCAGTTTAGTGCTGTACATTATGCAAGTTTCAATTTTAATTGGTTGACAGAGAATTTTATATTTCTGAGCAGCAATGGCAATGTAATTGGAAAAACACCAAAAAAGCCTGCATTGATTTGTTGAGCATCAAGACAAAGAAAGGATTCAAGGCCATTTGTGTCTTCTTGAAGGCCAAAAAAAAATGTAAAATGCTGGATTTCTGCCATTGTTTTTCCTGTTTCATGTTCAGGCTGTACAGTATTGCTCCGGCATGATGTCATTCTATTTATGTATTAAACACAGTTATTGCCATTTGGCCTATACACACTGGGATGGAAACAGAAGCTGGATCATGGGTTACTATTGCAAATATACTGTGGCACGCTGAACTGCCCTGGCACCACTTGGTGGAAATGCAGCTAGATACAGTCATTTTCCATCCTTGGCTCAAATCAATTATGTAACCTGGGACCAAGGAGCATGAGCCAGCAGGGTGATCTTCAACTATAAAAGGCATGAAGGAAGAGGTTAGAAGAGGGTCAGCTGGAAAAAAGACATTCTTCCAATCACCGGCACATTCCCCCATCCACACAGAGAAACAAAGTTTTATGCATACAGCCCAAGAAAAGCATGTATTAAGCAACTTTTTCTATTTTTTTCTATCTATCTATATCTTTTTCTAATTTTCTATGAGTGAAATGTGAAGGAAATAAAAAAACTTGTACAGTTGTAGAAATCATAAAGACATGTTTTGTAAAAACATTATACATCGTTGTACTCAAATTCATAATTGTACAGTCAATTATTTTCTTTAAATTTTATAGTTATGATTACTGTACTGCTTCATCAGGAACAACATAAGCCAATAAGTGTCCCAAATCCCGCTCTGATGTAACTTCTCATGTAAATCAAAAACTCATTACCTGCATTTATACTGTATATGTGAGCTGCCAAAGCCCTCTCTCAGTTTGCCTCAGCTCCACTGGAGCATTAGCTTCTGGTTTATGCCTTGCTAAAGGGCATTTCCATGGTTTTGCTCATTATGAATGTGCTGTTTTGAGTCATGGAACGAACAAGTCAGATGGCAGAAGTCTTCCAGGTCTCTCCCAGGTTAATTTACAATAAACTTAAGAAGTGCCTTCTGATACATTGATGCAACCCACTCATGTTTTAATGAAGTCTGTGCTTTATCTCAGTCTTTTTTGTTTTCAAACTAAGTCTCAACATTCAAAATGTCTTCTCATCATAATCTTGCATATCTAACCTGCAAGTAATCACTCATTAAAGGTTAATACCTTACCTGTTGTTAACTTGAGGAGGAGTGAAGAGTGCTAATGAAAACAAACTATGGGCTGACACACAGACCGAAACACAGTATGAGGACAAATATCACAGGCATATGCATCTATGTACATACACACACAAAATCAAACACTGCTGGAGGAACTGGACAAACCTTTTGTATAGTAAAGCACATCCCACAAGTTGGTATGCTTATTGAAATTTGAGCATGAAGCAGTGTGATAATCAGAGATCTCACACAGGTACATACACATACACAGGAGCACACAGGATGTCCATCCTTGTTCATGCGAGTACATGTTTATTTAGCAATCACTGTCCCCTTTACAGCACCCTTCTCTGAAGTGACTAATAAAAAGCAAAACCAGATGCAGGCAATAGCAAAAGTGCTTTTAGCTCAGAGAACTCAGCACTCTTACACGTACTAACAACTCTCATTCAGTTACAGGCTACTTTTATCTACTGTAAACACAATTTTTAATAGAGGTCTGGATGGAGTATTGCAGTACTTACATGTGGAGTAAACTTTAGGCAAACATAAACCTCTAATGCTAACTGGATTCTGTTTAATGGAACAGACTTTAAACTAATTGCCATAGTCTGTCTGTGATCTTGCATTAATGTCTCTTCAGAGTAACAACCTGTGAGTCTGCCATTCTGTGACTTCCTTTTTTATTTGTGGACACATTATGTGTACTTGTTCAACATGGAGCAGAACAAAAGCTCTGAAAATAGTACCTTTATAAAGTACTATTTTAATCAGTATAGAAAAGTGTTCTTCCACAAAAGGGGTACTTTCCAAACACACATTTGCAGATATGACAAGCACACCTTAGGATATAATACATTCAAATACATACAAGTAGGTCCAAAAATACAATGTTATATAAATATTGTATTTTATTTCAGCTCACATTTAAAGGGAATGTTATAGAGGTGAGAGTTTACTGTGTCCAACCTCTGTTGTCCTGCCTTTAAACTAAAACATAGATATTGAAGTGTCACCTAAATATAAATTAATTTCAGAAGTGTGCTGCACTCTCTCTATGACCTGAATCTCTCTGATCACCGGGTTTCTCCACATTTCCTCACCTAGACATCCTCCTGTTACTGCTCAGCTGTGGAAACATGAAGGTATATGGATTCTATGTGCATAAAAACTTGGAAGAACAATGGAAGAATATTTTTATAGTAAGCCATGCAAGCTATGGCAAGTGCAACTGGAAAAGAGTAACAATAGATATTACTGTGTAAGAGCAAAACCCTGTTATGGTATCTAAATATGCATCAAAATTTTCAAAACTCATTCACGCATCAGATGAATGGTCTCAGTAAACAAAACAAACTGAACGTATTTGTGGAGCAGCTTAATGCGGAACCAGCTAATGTGCGTAGCAGCCAATGACACAAACCACTGAGCTGTGAAGCAAGGCTAAACTTGAACTCGATATAACAAGCTTCCCCTGCCTGACTCTGCTATTAGATGCACTTGAGGACTGTTTTTCATCTGTGTTTGGCATGATCTACTGTGAGCAGTTCCATTCAAATTGACTCCTGCTTCGGACTTGGTTCCGATACAGCACTGATTGCCACAAACTAAGAACGCAAGAAGCCAGCAGCATCACCATCACTATCATATGACATCAGTCACCTTGTCAAACAGAAGCTATCACATTAGAGAGGTTATGTAACATGCGTTAAGTGTTAGCCCTCAAATCATTGTTGAAATATTAAATAGCTCTTAAACGTCAACATTTAGGAAGATTTATTTTCAACAACTGAATTCACTACCCTACTGTAAGTATGACTATGTAAGTAAAACTTACAAAAAAGTACATTGTGATAAGATTTTTATCCCATATCATCCAGCCATAGGTGAAATTTAGCATTTGAGACAGACAGAGAGATGTTCATACCTTAGCGTTAACAGGCTGTGGCAGGTGACTCTTAAGTATCTTTTAGTAACAAGTATGCCCTTGACACCAGGCTGCTGTAAAATAACCACATAGATTTTGTTTCTGCACTGTTGGGCAAAGTCTAGACTCCGGATTCAAATCAGTGCAGACACTTGCGCCATCCATTTCAATTATTTGCAAAGTGATCTTTAATGTTTCACTGTAACGATGCAATTCATTGTCAAGCAGAAGAGCTATGTATAAAATTCTTGTTGTATTTCAGTTTGATGGGAAGAAGTAATGAAGCAAAGAATAAAACAAATATTTGTTCTAGACAGGCCTGTTGGTTTATGTTATGTAATGATTAGTTGATTCAGTAGCATACTTGTCTGAAGCATCTGACTCGCAGGTTTGGTAACAGCCCACCTTAGTCTGCGCCGAGTGCTTATTGTATTTATAATTGTATTAAAATATGAAAAGGTGATTTAAAACTGTATGAAAGACTGACATTCTAATATTTTCCTTCCAGACTTCTTAGCAATATGTTGAAGTTTACATACACACTGTACATATTTGTATCTTACTGCATGTTTTGCACACTTACTCAGTACCACAACAGCATTGTTATGATGACTGGCCCCATTAGGGTTTGACCTCATGCTCATACTGTCAGTTTTTGCCTTCTCTGTATCAAAGTAAACAACCAGCTGCCCGAGAGAAGCCATGTGTGGGAGCCTAGGTATTTGTTAGTAAATTAATGTGAAATGTGAAGTGATCAAAGAAAATTAGACCAAGAACATTGACGATAATAAATTTTTTGCTTGACCAGGGCATTTGTTTTCCTGAGAGTCAGTGTAGGTGAGCTGGTAGATGTGAGTGTCCTAAGATGGCTTCAGCCTCAAGGGCTGCTCTGACCCTAATAGTGGCAGAAGAAGATTGATGGCATTGTTGAAGTAAAGGCACATTAAGAAACAGTGCCGGGGCTCTGCACAGGGAACCTTTTAATATCTGTCATTCCATGCCCTCCAGCAGACCTGCATACATAGATGCTGTGTGAACTGAGTCTATTTTATAATCTACTGTAAGTCAAAAGATATGACCAATGATTAATATGGCTTCACTTCCGTGCTCTTGTGGCCACAAGAAATGGTAATTACCCTAGACAAACAGAGAAGAGGACATGGTGGTGCTACTTTGTCATTTGTATAGTTTAGATGTGCAAAATGTGACTGTGTGTGCTTGTGCAATAAAACTTGGTGCTGTTGGGTGAAAAATAAGGATCGTCATACCAGACATTAGTCTGTTTGACTTTGGTGTGGAGCAGAAGTTGAAAAGTATTTTACATTGGAGTGTGTGTGCAAAGTATGTACACAAAAGTTGTGTACATACACACACCTAATGCTTATGACACTTCTGAGTTCCTGCAATTCAATACATGTGAATGCAGTCAGACTGGATGCACATATTTATTCTTCAATATGTTGTTTTTGTAAGTGTGTTCAATAATTCATTATCATCTCAGGATCCACAAAATCAAGTTTTAGAATTGGTTTGTGCTGTGTCAGTGCTGCTGTAATCCTGTATTTCTCAGTGTGTTTGTGTGTGCAACTTGTGGGGTTCAATTAGAAGCATTGAAAACAGGTGTGTATTATTTGGTCCCAGGAGTGAGAGAGTGGGCATTGCAAATTTGTGAGGTGGTCTGGGTATGTGAAATAGTAGAAAAATATATTAAAAAAAAAAATCATGTAATGAAGAGTGTGTATGAGGTACCATATACTTAAAACAGAAACACAGAAACACTTTAATAAAACCTTTCTGGTTATTGTGTGCTGTTTAAATGTTTTGTGTATACACAACTCCCCCTGCACTGACCAGAGCAGGTGGTAGGTTCCAGCTGGTGAAGGTGATAAGCTAAAATGCCAGCAGCCACGGATCAGTAGGAAAAGGTAAAGTGTGTTTTCTTTCAACTTTATACTGCTCCAGTATTTGTACATAAGCACTAAACTGCTTATAAGCTGCTTGAAGTCACTTCATTTTTTCCCCTCAGCATTGGTGCTGTGTATATGGCTTGTGTTAATTGATAAAGCTTTCAAACATTTTCAACCATAGGGCCTCTAATCCACTCACCCTCATTATAACTGAAGAAGTGTTACATTCTTATGGCAATTAGAATTGATACTTTTCACCTGGCTTTATCTGCCCATTAATGTCATGGAAACAGCAGGTGTTTCCCAGTGTTTGGTTACCAAGTGCAGCTCTTCCTTACTCCCAGGAGGGAAAGGAAATGTGGATTTATTTAACAGCTCTGGAGGAAGACTTATTTTTGCACAGCACTAAGTTCGGAGTGAGAAAATGGTCAGGTGAGACAGTTCAGTTAAACTCCAGTAGCTATGGTTTAACTTCTTACCTTAACTTGACTACAGACAAGAAAATATATTTTAGTTTTCTAATAGTAATTAGCTGAAAGAATGTTAATTAACTAGCTGTAATAGTTGGTTGAGTATTGTTACAGCAGGGTTCTAAATTACTTGAGTATCTGCTTATGTTTACTAATCAGCAGATACTAACTTAGCCTAAATGCTAGCATTATGTAGAGTACGTGTGTATCTCAATATGCCCCTTTTGTTAAACACTTAAAATGTGAATAAATGTTTAGGAAATATGCTTGTTTTGTTATATAGGGATCACAGTTTTTTCTGCTTAGCAAAAAGATTGAGACTGTAAGAATAAATAGCCTTCCATATATTGCTTTTGGCCTTTTCCTGCTCTGTTGTAATATTCCAGCTTTCAGGTTGTACAGTTTAGGTTCTAAAAATGCAAAGCAACAAAACACACAAAGCAAATGCACAGCCTAATTCAGCCATGATCCCAGACATAACTTTTGTTTTGTTTAACTGGGTCTGTGTGGTCATATTCTTGTTTGCAGAGTTGCAAAAAGAAGACTAAGCTCACTGAGTGAACAATATTTTTCCTGTCCTGCTGAGGCCACAAAAGGAGAGGACAGCAGAAACATAATCAATAAAGGAAGTCAAGTACTTGTAAAGTTTTGTGTCTCCATTGATGGAGACTTTTTCTCTCTCTTCATTTGGTGAGGATCATTTCAGTTGAGCAATTGTTGTGACTCAGGATAAGTTTAAGCATTGGCCTTTTGTTGTTGTTGCTCATATAAAACAAACAAAATTCATGTTTTTCATATTTTTTTCACTGAGCACATTATCACAGTCTGTTTCAGAGTGCAGCCCGAGTCTGACCTGGTGGTCACTGCGGCTTTGCTGCTGCATTTGGGGTCAAGGACCTCAAAGGCACCACAGAGATGTTGATGAGTGAGGAGTAATAGTTGCTCCCTTTAACTGCAGGGCACTTTTAATTCACATTTCAGAGAAATGATGTGGTTATTCATAAATGTAAACTGAGGTAATCTTGCAGAGGCAGTTTGTTTACACACATTTAGAGTAAAGTATTGGTCAAAATATGGTTTCGACTGGGTCAAATATTGAGCTAAAACATGCTGGAGGTAATACTAAACTCACTAAACACTGTTTTTCCACTGTTTCCTGTGGTTTTCACTTGGTTAGACTGAGCTGCAAAATATGGTGTTTTTAGTGTTAATGCTTGTTGCTTTGTATATTTTTGGGGATTATTCACTGAAAGATAACTATGCTTATTAGGCACGTCCAATGTGGTTCACTCTGTTGTTCACTAGTGTCCATATGAGTGTGTCCCCAGTCAACCTCTCCACCATTACTGACTGATGTAGCCTAATTTTAGTTTATGAGGTATGGGACTGCTGGGTGTTACACTAGCTGCCATTTTAGATGAGGAGGCTGGGAACAGTGCACAGCACGAGGCTCCTATCTATCATAATTATCTCATTGTCAGGGGTTGAACAGGGGGCTTGGACCTCACCCACTTCCTTCAGCTTCCCTGGGCTCCTCTTGCGCTCTCATACATCCAGAAGCTCAGAGGCCCAGTGTGTGTGCTGGCATGGCCTTAGAGAAACTCAGTGTGCCATGCTACAATTGGACACATTTAATCCCACTGTGGAAAATGTTATCTAATGCATACTGTCGAGAGTGACAAGATCTAGGCTAACATCAGACAGGACAGTACAACCCAGTTAATCCAAATTAGAATAGTTCTGAATCCAGTTTAGGACTATTTTTTTTTTTTTTTTGAGATTTGGTTTGGTACTAAGCAATGTGGACAGAGTGCAGCCTGTTTATACTGGTTTGTGTTATGGCACACTGCCAGCTCTCAGTTCTTAATCTCCACAGCAAGTGTGCATGTGTGTTTTCATTCCCCTGACAGGATGTGTGTGTCTGTTATGGTCCCCTGGTATGATACCACAGATGTTTATGGGCTGGCTTGGATGGAGGTCACCCTTTTTTACTCACTGCTGGATGTACTGACTTAGCTGCTTCATCTTTTGTTGTTCTGTGACATATCTCACAGAGATCACACTTTTGTGTTGGCACCCAAAATAATCTAATCTCTACAGCAAATGAATGGGCTAATTGTATGTTCTCACAATTTGTGATGAGTCTACCAATTGCTTCAAGAGTAATTGTATCTAAAAATAAACCTGCATGTTGGTGTGAGATTAGCTCCAGTTAGTTGCTGTATAATTGCATGGCCTTTGTGAATTACTGTGTGATTCATAGCAGCCCACAGATATCTCCAAGCCTTTGCTTCAGTCTGTGTTTGTCATGTTGGGGATGAAGTATGTTACTACCAGCCAGCAGTTTTCTGTTTTCTTCTCTGTCTCTGGTTAGTGTTCCCCACGTCAAAAGCAGGCATTCCCCCTTTTGTACCAGAAAGCCTGTCACACACAGCTGTTGTACTCATCCATCTCCTTCTGCCCACCACTGTTCTGTTTTCTCTCCACACCTCTCCTGTCACTTTCCCCTCATCTCATCTCTCCAGATAAAGCCAAACATTTGAGATCCTCTTCATACTGTTTTTACATTTGGACACCATTTCTCTACCACCTCTTTGATCTCATTTCATGTACATATTTGTAGAGGTAAAATTGCAGCCTTTTGTCAATGTGGTTTGTCACTGTTATACTCCATCCTAATAGTGTAAGTTAAAAGATTACCTAATTGAATTACACTTCATTATATTCCCATAATGACTTAATACTGGCTGAGCAATTTAGACTATACATATTCTCCTGTGTGCTTTTTAGACTACAGGAAAAAAACTGTGATAACTTGTCGCAGCTGTCAGTTTTGCTCAACCTTTGTTCAGACCTATCTTGTGTTTTTTTTCAGCCTGCATTGTTGTTATAATATTGCTTCAGTAAGATATAGAGAGCCTACTGGTGGCAAACCTGGTAATTCTGTATCTTTCACTATCTATGTTCTCTTTTGAACTTTTTGACGATGGATTTCTGAGTGTCACACTGACTAAAAATTCTATGAAACATTAAAAGATAATTTGCAAGGTTTTGTTTTCTTCAGAGTTAATGTTCCTTCTTATCTGTAAAAATGTCTCTCAAAATACACTAGTGGAAAAAAATCATGATTAATTTTCTTTTGTTCGTCTCTGTATTACATACCAGCTATTACATTACATTGCTATTTTTTTCATCTCCCTATTTTACCAGCTGAAGACCAAATGTGTCTCAGAGAGATTAATGGAAAAATCCTCATTAAATACCCGTGGCCCCTTACTGAAATATTGATAGAGTGAACATCATACAATCAGATGCAATATTTTCATCACTTACATTGTTACATTGTTCTCCATTTTTCTTAAGAATTCAGCAATCCCATTTGTTAACTGGTAAATATTTATTTACATAAATGTAGGACATTTCTCACAAGAGGATAGTTTGCGCTGTGCGTGTGCTATAACTTTTTTTTTTTCACTAATTCTTCAAATCTGTCTTTTTGTGTCTGTCTTTCCCTCCTGTTTTGACCCTCAGTTTTGTGAGCAGCCATGACAAAGTCCTACGAATTCAACTGGCAGAGGCACCTGCCTGAGTTCATGCAGGAAGGAGCGTCATTCGACAGGTTTGATGAGGTAAGAATGACACATCTCATGTTTTCATGAAATCCATGAATGAATAAATAAATGTAAAAAAAAAAACAAAAAAAAAAACAAAACAAAACACTGGAATAAATATTTTCATATCCCTTTGTGCTAGGGGCTAAACTGTTTGGTTATAAATTTTCTAACATAAAATATATTGCACCTTTTTCAAGTCAATTGTCAGTTAAATGTTTACAAAGTTACATTTACATAGTTAAATTTAAAAGAGAGTTCATTATAACATGAGGTTCCATCTACATATTAACTTCTCTATTATATGCTGTGAACTTAGATATGAATTGTTTTTAACATTTGTTTTGCATTTTTTTAAATTTGGTATGAAATATTGAGCAATCAAACGTGTTGATTAAAAGTACAGCCTCTGTGATTTGCTAATTATGTTGTTTGAAATTTTAGGTCACTGATGACATTTCTGATGCCAATAAAGATACATTTAATATCACTTATGAGAGAGTGAATGATTAGATTGAGCTGTCATCTGTATGAGCTTGTCAATAACTGCGTTGATGCTGATATAGGTTTTTAGTCATGCTTCCATTCCTCACCTTAATGACCATCCCCAGGCCAATCATTAGTGTGTGAATGCGCACACATGCACTATATGTAATGGAGCAGAGGCATCTCCTTAATAACCTGCCACATCACCAGAGCTCGAGCTGTAGCCAGCCCACATTCATCAGCCTCATTAAGATGTTTCACCGTGGCGACTGCTTGTCTACTGCACGTCCACTGAGCCTTTGACCATCACACTGCAAAGACCATCTGTGCGCGGTCTAGGTTAGCAAATGTGTTCTTTTTTGTTTTTATAACCATTGATGATAATTCTACACTTACTAAACAACATAATGAAAACTCAAAACATAAAAGCTGAGTTAATATATAAAATTAATGTATAGCTTTGTGCACAGAATGTACATAGGCTTATATACTGTAGATCAGCAAATCCCCCTCAGTCCCCTCTGTTCACCTTGGCATCAGAAAGGAGAAGAGCATCCTTCCTAGGCAAAAAAAGAAAACACAAAACAGTGGAGGGAAAAGCCTAATAGAATCCAGAGCCATGGCAAACTGGGTATTGAAAGTGGGACACCATGCTTTTGAAGAAAGTCCTTGGTGTGTAACTGAATGCAGCCAGGAATTGGACAGGACATGGTCTGGACTGGCCTAGTCCTGCTCATTGGATGTAGGCTGCGGGTTTAAGTAGGCAACACATCTCAGGTGGCCTTCTCCTCCCCTTTCTCTGCTGATTTTTTTTCTCCTGTTTGCAACTAACACACTGAATTTAGACAAAGATTGCTTCTCACAATTGCATAAAATATAAATGTGAACAGTATATGCATTGCTTTTGTTTTTAAATGAATGTTGTTGTTTTTTTTAATCTGCTTATGTTCAGTTGTGTTTGCCTGAGGTGCAGTGTGTTGAGGTCTCAGAGCCATTGTGAGATTCCTAACACAAACACTGTGTGGACTCTATAGGTTTGGTTATGATCTGACCTGAATAGTAATGAGATCGATCTGCTCCAGTCAACTACATAACCTACCAGGTTTTTACTTAATTTTTATCATTAATGAATTTGTTTTAATTGAATAGTAAAGGCAAAAATTAGCAATTTTGTTTGGCACTTTACTGAAATTGATAATCACCAAAGGGAATAAGATGAGGTGTCTCATCCTCCATTAAATAACAAATTATCTTTTTTGGGTGGTGTTATTTTGTATTTTTGTGTTTACTGAATACAAAAAGCTGTTGCTCAGTTGCCTGGCAAAAATGAAGCCTGAAATGACATCTGTGACGATTGATGTGATGTATTCCAGGACTCCACCCACCCATGGGCCTGGATATGTGCATGCGCACACACACACATGTGCGCACATGCATTCTAAATACAGATATGCTAAACAGCATGGATTTTTTTGTTTTTGACAAAACCCCTACTGACTGAAACCCCACTGAGTGACATATGGCAGGAACAGATAGAGAAAGAGAGAGAGTGTGCTCGTGCATGCCTGCGTGTTGCATTCCTTGTCTCACTGACTGGTAATCCAGTGATTAAGATCTTACTGATGGTTTGGTTTCCATGGAGACTAAATTGCCATTTATTGACAGATGATGACAACAGAATACAAGTGCGAAATGTTGAAAACAGAAATACGTCATCTCTCTTGTTTATCAGACTTTATTTTAATTTATTTTCAACTTCCTTTTTAACAAATTATGTAACATAATTAAGTGTTATTATAAATGCTACAGAGGCTGGCCTACTGATCACTTATATTAGATTGGTTTGGGTTGATCAAAGTAACTAATCAAGTGAAACCATATGTTCATGCATTGATAAGAAAAACTAGCACCTTGAAGTTGACTGAGGCAGCATAAGGCTATAAATAATAGTTGAAATAATTACCTTGCATTTTTCTACTAAACTGAAGCAGACTGAGTTATTCACTGCTGTGCTAAACACCAGTTTGTGGAAACACAGTTCCTGTTTTCATTAACCAGACAGTGGCTCATAATCTATCTTAGTTGAGGCTATATGTGTGTGTTGCTATGTTAGTGTGAGTTACATGGCTCTGAAATTCTTTCATCTGAATTTAGAGTTTTAGTTACTTAGCTTGGCTCGCTTTAATACACACTGCAGTAACAGAAACCATTAACAAAGATTTACCTGTGTGTGTGTTTGGGGGTCCAACAACACATTTATTTAGACCGGGTTTTTTTTTTAATCCAAATAGTCTGGGTTGTATTTGTGGCTCAAAGATTATTGAAAGTGAGGGAACAAAAGAAGAGGATGAACACAAAACACGCCCTGACCTTCACATCCCCAGGCACATGGGAAAGAATGTGCACATGTTGAATGAGAGTTGGACAACCATAAAAAGGCATCTTTATCTTGCTGTCCTTGTCCACTAAGAGGTGGTCAGGTCTTCAGCTAATTCTTCCTTTGCGTGTGGAAGAACGGATTGTTCCTATAAACCTTTTAGCTTTACAAGAGCCCCCACTATGTTCTTAACAGTTCATTGGGGACCATCTCTTTCATATAGTTGGTTGCACTGTGTGCAACTCTATCCTCTGTCATATGTAATTCAGATGAAAGCAAGTCTTGCTTTTAACTGCACTTAACAGCAGTCTCACTATTTCCTAAATGGAAATTGGATTGTTCTATTGGATTTTGTGTTGGTTTTGAATGGAAGGATGGGACAGTAAAAACGAGCAGCCAAATTACAGTCCTATTTGGAGCAGTTTATTTTCATGGACAGCATCATCCTTTATTATATTAGTTGTGTCTGTGTGTGCGAGCAAATGTGTCACACTGTTCTCCATTACTAATATTAGACTTAAATGTGACCCAGCAGTCTTCTTCTATTTATCCTATTTCTTCCTTCTCATACTGTTAAGTGGATAAACATACACACACAGTTTTTTTTATTTTATTTTATACCAGCTAAAAGATGTAGAGCTACTGTGCCAAAAATATTATGAAAGCTTTTCAGACACATGCAACACTGAGGGGAGAAAAAAGCAGATGTGCTGAGGGTTTGTCTCCTGTTTTTAATGCACAGCACTACTTTCTAGTCAGATAATGTTTGCAGTAGATTTCATCTCCTCTGCGCACAGAGTACATACATGGGTTTGTATACTAACTGTATGTACTTTCCATTGTGGAAATGAAATAATGCTGTGTATTTTTCTGGTCGTGTCTGTCGAGTAAGGTCGTGTGAGATAATTTGGCTCTTATATGTTGTGAAATGTCAAATAAAATTCTGTGAATGATGAAGGGCCATGTCTTTTCTTTTTTTTCTCTCCTCTTCAGGACCCATACATGTTTGAGCCCAATTGTCAGATGAGGGTGGATGAGTATGGCTTTTTCATCACCTGGAAGAGTGAGGGAAAGGTACCACCTCCACTGCTATTCATTTTCTTTGGTCTTCAAACTGGAGTGAATAACTTTTATATATAAACACAAGTGACATTCAGACAGTTGCCAAAAGAGTTCACACATTGCTGATTAAGCTCAACAGCTCCACATGACTGTTTTTCAGTGAAGCAGTGTTTAGAATTTGTGTTGCCCAACGTAATTCCTGCACTGCACACAGGAAGTGACTCATTTTCTGTCATCATAGACGGAGGCTCATTTTCTAATTACGATCTTACTAGACTATTATGTTGATACTAATTGTGTTGCAGCAGGGATTAGGGTTAACAAAAGATTGATTAAAAAGAGCTCAGAGGACAACAATATTGTTCTGTTAAGGTGAGACGTCTGTAAAAAGGTTGGAGTATGACTGAAAACACAAAAAGTAGTTTGATGATATTAATGCTTCTTGCCCCCACTCAACACTGTGCTGCCAGTGTATACACAAATGCTCTTTCAGTAAGGTCTGATAGTATTGCTTGACAGACACTATTTTTAGATGAAGGATGCAGCATACCTATGATGTTACATTGTTTATTCACATGAATACAGAAGTGAACAGAAGTAAAATAATCAACAACAAAACAACAACAAAAATCACCACTGCAGTTTTGTCTACTATAAGGAGCTATTGCAAAGAATAAATTTAAGGGTATGTTAATCTACAGGAGAGGGTATGTAAAATCTCTTGGGGCTTTATATATAAAATAGTTAGAGAATAGATATTTTCCTAACATAAAACACTGTTACATGTTCAATGTTTGACATTCGGAACACGATATTCTTTAACCTTTGATGTAACAAAGGACTAAAAATATCAAGATTTCCATACTGTTAAACAAAAGCACACACTACCTCTGAAACTTGTTTCACTGAAATGTAAGTAGTTTCAAGAAAAGCCAGATGGACCATTTTATATCATTTGTTTTTTTAACAAGCTAAGGTTGCTACTTCAGAGCTGGTTGAGGTTTATCTATCATTAGCATCACATTATCAGCTCTTTTATGTAGTGAAGTCAGAGGCTCACATCATCTATTACTGAGAATGTTTCTGATGTTTCAGTGTGAATAAATATATATTAATGACCCCATACAAATCTAAATCTTCATTTTCAGTCCTTATCTGTTTCCCACATGTCAGTCACAGTTATTCTTACACCACTTACCCATTGCTTTGTAATGTGTTCAGTAACTTGGAAAACACATATCCAGCAGGGTTTGTGTGTTTGAGCACAGAGAGGTAGGCAAATGGCTGAGGTTTAGGGTGGATTTGTGGCATAGCGAAACTCCATAGATCTCCAACATCTTTAAATGTGTAGAGTTGCAGTCATGCTATTTAAAGACAAATAGTTTGTTTGTATTCAACTGATAACAACATTGTCAGTTAAGGACACTTTTTAACTTTTTGATTTTCACTTTTTGACTGAAAAAATTAAATTCCTCCTCTAATCTACTGATGTCCTTGATTTTGAAATGTCCCAATAGCAAAACCTGTTCAACAAACAAATAACCTAACTACTCTCTAAACTCACCTGTTTCATCATCAGGGTGCAGGTGATTCAAGGTGATCCAGCGGGGGTTTATTCACTCTATCATCTGTGTCATTCACAACCACTATTTTTAATTTACATAAGTTATTTTAGATGCTAAAAAAGATGTGGAGATATTATTATATATTTTAATGTCATAATGTTTAGAATTATAACTTGTCACCTCCTGAAAATTGTTGATGCAAATGAGTTTAAGAAATATTTGCAAACATTCATATTTACATCCCTTCCTCCCTCATGCACTGCCTCTCTCTGTTGGCGTATCACTCCTGCAGGAAGGCCAGGTGCTCGAGTGTTCACTCATCAACAGTATTCGTGTTGGTGCCGTCCCTAAGGTGAGACCTAAGGAAAAACAATTTCCTCACTTGTGCCTCCACAACACTGAAGCTTTCTGCTCATCTGTTCCCATCTCTCAGTCTTCTGCTGCCACGTTCATAGTCCTGGTAAAATCTTAGGAGACTGAAACGTCAGATGTGTTCGTCATCCTTTAATTAGCCAAGGCTTCAGCAGTGTGTATTGATCGACAGACTGATCTGGGACTCTCAGCTGTGTTCTCACAGCCAAGCTTCTCTCTCAAATATCAAATTCACCCGGGGCACTCCAAGAACGTAAACATGAAATATTTAACTCATCAATATTTATACAGCTCTGGCTGGGTTTGGCCGCAGGTTGTGTATGAAACTTTTTTTTTCCCCTTTAGCCTTGGCTTGTGCTTTTGACCCAGAGAGGAATAATGAAAAACTGTGCTCCCAGCCCCATTGACGAAGGGCTGTCAGAAAACTACTAGGTTAAGGAGTTCACTCTGTGGGATCAAATATGACGCTCTGTCTCTGTCAGAATTGTTTTTTCCTTTTGTGCAAGGGAAGTGATCCTGAAAAATATGTTCCATCATCCTGCATGAATCTGTATTTTCAGTGCAGCAGCCACCAGTCAGTAAGGTGATATGAAGCTAGAGACACACACAAAAACAGTGCTTACCCACATGGTTTCTCTGTATAAAGGATATTGATTTGTGTAGTTTAGCTTTAACAGTGGCACATTATATCATAGCATCATGCTGAACTTATGTATAATGAAAGCTGTTACAGGAATATTCATGTGCCTGCTTTACTCTAATTAAGATGGAAACACATGAAGCCTTTTATTGTCAAGAGATCTGACAGAAGACACTGGTGTGTGTTTTGTACATCACCTCTTTGTGTATGTAGTGTCAATAGCAGGTGGGCAAAAACAGTGCTTACCCACATGGTTTCTCTGTATAAAGGATATTGATTTGTGTAGTTTAGCTTTAACAGTGGCACATTATATCATAGCATCATGCTGAACTTCATGCTTTTATTGTCAAGAGATCTGACAGAAGACACTGGTGTGTGTTTTGTACATCACCTCTTTGTGTATGTAGTGTCAATAGCAGGTGGGGATCCATCTGTTTGGTCGTATGTGTGTATTTACATGCATAAGGGCACGTACACAGATAGTGGTGCTTGATTACCATGTGTTCAAAAGCTGCTTGCTTTTCCATGAGTAGCAGGGCTTCTCCTCAGAGGTTAATGTGGTTACACAAGCTGGAAGAACTGTTACACGTAATCCAATGAGAGAGAAAAGATGAATGACTCTGGATGATTGTGGGCTGGGGTTTTTAAAACAGCAGAGCCTGATGCCTGTTGCTGTTAATTCAATCATGTAACAAAAAGGCATTACAATCTTCAGGGCGATGATGATGCCAGGCTAAAATCTGATTGAAAAGATGAGAGGCAGATGTCATGCAGTGTGTTAGTGAGAGAATATTGTCATAGATTTACATTCACTGCCAGTTTGCCTTCATTTCAGAATCATCTGTGGTAAGATTGTATCTTCTGAGAGAAATATCTGAATCAGAAATACCATATGTATTAATGTCTTTTAAAGAATGAATTTCTGTCCTGAAGGTTCAGTAGATTTTAATAATCTATGAAGATTCATATACCTAATATCCTTAAATAAGTATAAAATACAGTTGCTATTTCTACTTGTATAGTATCATCTATTTTCAGCTTCTAAATTTGTTTTAATTTGTTTGAACACAAAATTATTATAAATTTTAGTTGGTGCAAGTTTGGCTGCTCTGACTTTGTCCTTTGAACCAATACTGAGAGTTTTTTTTTTTAACTCGCATCATTGGGAGTTCTCATTAAACACAAACCACATGCATGTTTATCCTTAGGCCTTCTGGATAAAGCCAGTGTACTAAACATTTTGGAGCCTTTCATGTCACCAAACCTTAATTTCCTAGTTTAATGTTCTTCTGATGTTCAGTTGTGTTTTCTTCTGAACTTTTAAATGTTCTCAGACAAAATCCAAGTCAGTTTAAGTTTTTTTCTTTTTTGGTTATTAAACTTGTCATTAGAAGCAAACTTTTTTTTAATATAATCCTTTAATAATTATCCACATTTAAATCTGTTTATTTGATGTCTATTTAGTCATTGTTGACATCACAAGGTCAGAAACAACCCTATAAAGTAAACACACCTGACACTTACGGCTGCCATGCACAGACCCTGTAGAGTTTTGCAGTGAAGCTTGTGTCACCAATAAAACCCAGTATCTTATGAATCACAGTGCTGTGTCAGACACACAATCCAAACTACACAAGTATAACTCATGACTAACTCCTGTATTATATTGTACTTTTTATAACCAAGAGCTTCTCCAAAACAACAGTAAACATTTTATCAGCTCTCTGAGCTTTTCTCCCTTTGGTCTCTTGTCAGTGAATTATTTTACTGCATTAATAACAGACGTAGTGATACCTCTGCTAACTCCTATTTTACAGTGGAACATACTTTATTTTCTTACTCCAGTTTGTACTCCGGTTTGTTGAATAGATTTTTCTCATTCTTAGGACCCAAAGATCCTGTCGTCCTTTGAGGCCATTGGAAAAATGGAATCAGACTTGGAAGGCTGTATCATCTGCATCTGCAGCGGCACAGACTTGGTCAACCTAAACTTCATGTTCATGGTGGCAGAGAATCCTGACACAGCCAGGGTAAATCCACACACACATACACTGTATTTCCATAGTCCTCATCAGGGCCAGGTGTCTCCATGAGGACTACTGGTCCTGACAAGGTCAGTGTTTATGCCCAAAAAGATGATGGATGCAAGTATAGTCCATACTATATAATAGACTGTATATAAAAATGGATCTAGTCTTTGTCCAGCAGTGGAGTGGTAGCTGGTGACATCTATACAATTCTGGTTTCAAATCTGTCATGGGTCTAGTCAAACTGCAAATCTTGAGGGTTCAAAAGAGACATTTTTACATATAGTCTTTTGTTCACACCCCTTCAGTGAATAAAGGCAACCTCAGCATTACTCATATTCCTTAGATTAAGTTTAGGCCAGCATTTAACTGTACAACCTTGATTATTAAAAACAGTGAATACTCCCACTGAATTAATTTAATATTTCCACAATATATAACAGCTAAAACAAGCTAAAGCACTCTCAAGACACCACATGTGTTTGATTCCGGAACAAGACCAATTGGTCGGTTCAGGTTTTATCTCTCTCTCTCTCTTGCTCTTTCTCTCTCTTGTTTGCTTGTTGTCCTAATCAGCTGACATTATTATTGCACTATTATTCCCCCACCGGCTCACTCTATGCAACACTGTATGGTTTTCCAAGTTTGAAGAGCGACACAGCTGAGATGAACCAGAAAAAAAAAGGAAAATATTTTTCATTCTGAGAATTAAAAGTTGATATTCATTAAATGATAAACCTACATCATTCTGAACAAATAGTCCAAACCAGTAATAGCAGGTAATTTTTCTCACACTTCTTTACTTGTGACTTTGACTCCATGACCCTTTGTTCCTAATAAAGACAAATCTTATGAGTCAGAAATTTATAGCTGTATTTGACGTTCATAAAACAGCTGTGCACTGCAGTTTTTATGAACTTGCTGAAGACTATTTTAGCTGCAGATTAACATCAGCTTTTATACTAGTAAATATGGCAGCTGGGTGGTGCAGTATATGAGGGGCCGACTCAAAATTTAAACTACTCTGCCCACCTGCATTTCAACTGGAGTCTGTCACCCAATGCAACAGTGTGGCTCAGTGATTAAACAACATTTTGAGTTTTTAATCAACAAAGGTATAAAGCACAAAGAAATGAGCTGAATTTAAGTCTTGCTCTATAGTGTCAGTATTTTTACACACCAAATGAATGTTGTTTTTGTATTTTCATGTCCTTTGGTATCACCATCCTTTGACTTTGTGGAAAAGGTTAAGGCTTACTGAGGATGGAAGAAAGCCCTAAAATCAACCACTGTGTCTTCTATAAGTGACAAGTCCTCCACAGCCCAGAAGCTTGGCAGTAATTGAAAGACACAAGGCCAAAGCAAGAAAAAGCACTTTAACATCTTTAGAGTCAGAGCAGTTTTTCTCAGCCTGAGTTTTTTTTGTGCCACATAGATTAAATCAATCCTGAATAAATGACACACAAATAGTTTTTAATGAAAATGAATGGCAATTTAATGTATATGTGAAACAGGATTCATCATCTTCATTTGTTAATGTTCGAGGATTGTTAAAGTAATGAGTTTTCTTAGCCCACTGGAACTGACAAAACACAGCTTCACAGAGCTTTAATGAAAAGTACAGTACTGTGCAAAGTCCACCAATACTTTTGTTGTTTTAACAATGCTATAATGACATTACAGTATAATTATTTCTCAATCTCTTTATTGGAATACATCCAGAAACTACAGGAAACATGTATACAGTTTTAAATATAACACGTTTTTCAGGAAAAAAAATCTGCTTCTATAGGTTAAAGTGTCAAATATTTAGTGTGACCTGCTCTTACACTTGAACAATATCATGACCCTGACTTTATTAAACCTTGAGTGGAAACCTAATTAATGTTACTGGTAAAACCTCTGTTTGTTCTAATTTTTCAAATTGACAAATGAAAAAGTTCTATTACACCAGGTTTAGTCATGACATTGGACAGAGAACCAACAACCCGGGTGGTGCCCTAAGACTTTTGCACAGTACTGTATATTGAAGTATTGTATTACATATTAAGATTTCCCCAGGATTTGATACTAGCTTGTTTGGTGCCAGTACAAGTCTGCTGACTGTCACCACAGTGCTGATGTAGATGTAGTCCCCATGACAAGGTGTTTTGTGGTGATAGGTGTTAACAAATGATGTTTGCACTCTGGATAGCTCACTGCCATGAGATGCCAATGATATTAATGAAACACGCACACAGAGATCCAGATAAACACCATCATCCCCTACAGTTAAAAACACATTAATTCCTGTTATTTCTGTGCCTTTATAACTCTCTCTGAGAAACACACACACACACAGGTACACTATGACACGACACCATCAGTAAATCCCAGCATGAAGGTTGATTCTGTGACCTGGTGACTTGACATTGTAATTTACATCAGCAGACACACAGGCATACACAGCTTCATGGACACCACATGGCCAAACACACCTCCCCTGCTGCACCCTGTTATCTTGCTTTATAATGATGTCAGTGATAATTTAGTGGAGGAGAGACACAGCAATGAAGATGTAGAATTTGAAGGAAGGTCACAAATGTCTGTGGTTATCATCCTCTGTTGTTTCTGTTAATTCAGTCAGCAGGACTTTGGTGTAGAGTTACATGGACCTCTTCCTGAGCTGTTTGTTTACTGTCGCTGCTTGTAGCCTTGAAACAGCACAGTGTGTTTATCTCTGAGTGTATGTTTCGTGGGTGGGTGTTGGCGTGTGTTTGTGTGGGTGTTCTCAATTGTCTTGTCAAAACCTCTGCTTTGTGTGTAAAATGTGTTTTATTTTGTTGTTTATTTCCCCACAGACACTCACTTCTAAACACAATACACACTCTTGGATACCCTCTTGGTAGATGTGTGTATGTGGGCTTCTGCTGGTCTGTGTGCGTGTGTGTGTGCGCGCCTGCCTCCTGAATACTATTCTGTGCTTGTTTTGCAGAAGTGGATTGAGGGTTTGAGGTCAGTGATTCACAACAGTAAAGCCAACAATGTCTGTCCAATGACCTGCCTCAAGAAACAGTGAGTGCATTTTGCTTCACATTCTCCACATACATAGTTTACCTTCACTCTGAATGTTTCTAGGTTAAGTTTTTCTGTAAATGTCTGTGATAATTCAGGTGACAAATACGCTCATTTCCTTCTCATTTAGTTGGATGAGAATGTGCTTTGTGACCAATGTGAATGGGAAAATTCCTGTCAGAGGGTGAGCATAAATAGGTTTTACCTCTATTATCATTTATTCCTATCCTATCTATTACTATAATTCAGCTGTTCTAAGTTGTTGTGTTTTTTCTTTCTTAGAATAACTCGGACGTTTGCATCAGGGAAGACAGAGAAAGGGATTTTTCAGGCTTTAAAGGACCTCGGCCTTCCTAGTGGAAAGGTTAGCTAACACTCACTGTACACTGTAGCGGTCCAATGGGTCTATGTAATTTGTGACTGCTTACAGTTCTCATGATAACTAATGTCACGCTTGTTTATCACCCTCAGAATGATGAGATTGAACCATCAGATTTCACCTTTGACATTTTCTACGCACTCACACAGAAGATCTGTCCTCGCACAGATATAGAGGAACTGTTCAAGAAAATGTAAGTATTCTGTTTTTTTTGTCTTTATAATTCCCAAAATTAATACAACATAATCTTTCAACCAAACAGCGTATAGATGTCTTCCTGCACTGCCTTATCCCAGTGTTACCATGTGGCTTAACAGAACAATGATATCCATGTTAAAACGTTCCCCCCCCCCCACCCCCAAGTGTGAGACGCTGCAGCTTGTTGAAAAATAATCAGGACAAATGTCTCTGCGCCTGCTGCACTAACTATGTCTGGACAGCCTAACCTGCTTTCACAGTTCAACATTAATTATGTTCAGCCTAATGACAACATTTAAAAAAGTTTTGATTAACATGTTGTTACTAAACAGTGTAACATTTATCCTCTTAAAGACTGCTTTCTAATTTTAACTGACTGTGAATGACTGTCTGTGAGGGTGTCTATTATAAGAAGCATAACATTTTGTTGTTGTTTTTTCTAATTAATTCCTTTTCAGCAATGGGAACAAAACAGATTATTTAACTGTAGACCAGTTAGTCAGCTTTCTGAATGAAGTAAGCTCTTTATCATTCATTAACTACTCTGTGTATTTGGCTTGCCCATGACCCTGTGTGCAACTCCCATGCTTTCCACTCCTCCCCCCCGCTATCGGTGGAAGTTGCCCTCCAGCCTGGACTGCATGGACTGCATATCAGCCGGCCCTCATTCTACCTCCATTAAAGAGATGGACAGGATGTTGAACTCTGAGTCAGCCTGCAAGGGCAACTTCAACCAGATGCCCTGTTCTGCATGCCCACCCTCATCCTCTTCCCTGTCCTCTCTCTACTCTGGCTTGCCTTCCTCTTGTCTGATTGGTGTTGCTGTGGCAACAGAAGGATAGATGTCTCTGTCCTGTTGTAGCTTCCTGCTTGGCTCATCCAGTTTCCTGTTGTCTGTCTGTGGCCGTGGCTTTGTAGCTGAAAACTTGCTAGATCCTTCTATCGTGCAGTCCTGTGATTGTAGCTTCATGGTCAGTCCTGTGCCTCACGCTCTGGACCTGCCTTTAGACCCACAGCTTTGATTACATTTATTCTCACCTGCCTTACAGAGTGGGCAGTGGTGTTATGATGATGATGATTTGCTAATGTAGAACTGCTCAAATCCCTCCAACATGTATGACTTCCTTACCTTGTTTGTTTGGCTCATTTCCTGTGCATATCTCACCATGAAATTTTGATGTTGCATCCTGTTTAGATTTAAGCGATTTAAGTTTAAGCCCTGATCAAGTTATTATTGCAAAATTAAAATTTTCTATTAGTCCAAATATGGACATATATAATAAGGGGTGCTGTTAGTACTTTGTCCCATTTTGCAATTGACCTCTGTTCTGTCAGTGAAAGACATTTTTGTCTTCATCCAGTGGATGATGTTTTTGTGTGTGTCTACTCCACAGAACCAGCGTGACCCTCGGTTAAATGAGATTTTGTTTCCATTCTATGATCCTAAGAGAGCCATGCAGATCATTGACAAGTATGAAAGAGATGAGCAGCTGAAGAAAAAAGGTAAAACAGGATGTATGGAGGAAAGCAGAAGCTGGATGTTATTGTAGACTGTGCTGCCATCTGCCTGTGTATCTTTGAAACTGCAGTATGTCAGGATATTCACCTTTCTATACTGATGTGTGGTCAAATAGTCACATTTTGAATTTATTTCAAATTTCATCACAATGGATTACATTTTTAGATGGTTAGTGCAGTTTCTAAGACCAAAATGTGTAATCAGCCAATTAATAAATAATCATCGGCTATTGACAATTTTTTTTTTGTATAGTATGGTGTCAGTATACTGTACTTTATTGAAAGTTATGTTTAGTTATGTCTAATCAGTTTGATTTTTTTTTAATCTTTGGGTCAAAATTAAACACAGACTCATATTAGCACTTGACCTGATATACATGCTTACCTCAGACTGAGTATACTAAGTTAAGGCCAGGATTTTCTAAATCGATTTCCTGAAAATGGCCCAAAGATTTGCTAACTCTGGATAGTTATAATCATAAACAGTGCACTTAAGGAGTGTAGTTTAAAACCACATAGTATAAATAGAACAATCCCTTGTCCCTTCTCTTGCCCAGGTCTCATGTCCAGTGATGGGTTCTGTCGGTATCTGATGTCAGATGAAAACGCTCCAGTTTTCTTGGACAGGCTGGAGCTGTACCAGGAGATGGACCAACCACTTGCTCATTATTTCATCAGCTCCTCCCACAACACTTACCTGACAGGCCGACAGTTTGGAGGGAAGTCCTCAGTAGAGATGTACCGGCAGGTTCTACTGTCTGGATGCAGGTACATGAGAATGACTTAGTCTGTGCACATGGTTGAGGTTTTAGACACACATTGTTTGCATTATAACTATGCAAACACACACAGCCTTAACAGAATATAGTAAAGCTGAAGTTGTTCTTCCGTATGTATGTACATTATGTTCTGTGTCCAGTGGGGGGTCTCTAAGTATGCAGTGTTTTCTCTCCTGTCAGATGTGTAGAGCTGGACTGCTGGGATGGTAAAGGAGAAGACCAGGAGCCCATCATTACTCACGGCAAAGCCATGTGCACAGACATCTTGTTTAAGGTGCATACACTCTTATCCAAACTCCAGTGCTGTACATGCTCAACTGTTTACTCCAACAGATTAAAGTCTGCTTTTCCTCATAGTGTGTGCCCTCCCTCTAGTGTTGAGTGCATGACATTGCATTTTTCATGGCTCTCGGCCTTGTGCTCCTTATTTTTCCTCCTCCGTCCCACAGGATGTTATCCAAGCCATCAAGGAGACGGCATTTGTAACCTCAGACTACCCTGTTATTTTGTCTTTTGAAAATCACTGCAGGTACACACAATGCACTGTGGTATTGTATGATTTAACAGTAATGTTTACAGTGCATGGACAGAATTCATGACTTAGCCATGTGTGTGTGTTTTGTTTTTTTTTTACCAGTAAACCACAGCAGTACAAGATGGCTAAATATTGTGAGGAGATCTTTGGGGACTTTCTCCTCAAACAACCTTTGGAGAACTATCCGGTGAATATTCTTTATTTTGTCCAACAGTAATTTATTGCATGATTCAGTAATAGATGACAATGATCTTATTTAACTATGTTTTCACAGATTGAAACCGGGCGCCCATTACCTTCTCCAAATGATCTCAAACGTAAAATCCTCATCAAAAACAAACGCTTGAAACCTGAAGTGGAACAGAGTATGTACAGTTCAATTTTATTTGTATAGTGCCAAATCACAACATACATTATCTTAAGGCACATAGTAAGGCAGAAACCTTTACAATATTACAGAGTACATAACTCATCCTATTGGATAATTAGATATACTGTATGTTCAAATATTTTTTTTGTGTTGTATCTTTGTCTTTCATACAGAGCAGCTAGAGGCCTTTAAGAAACACATGGAAGCAGGAGAGACCAACACTCCTGCCATCATTATGGGAGAGGAGAATGAAGAAGACGCAGAGAACGGTCAGCTAAATGTTTGTGGGGATGTTTTACTGAATGTGAAATGGTGAATACAGTTTCTCACATGGCTGCATGCATAGCTGACTGTATACATCATAGCACATGTCAAAGTCATTCATAGCTTTTAATCAGATCTCATTATTACTAATATTTACAGCATAAACATTTTCAAAAGGTTACTTCATTTGTACACAGTAAAGAAGGAATGCATCACGCAACAAATGACTGAAGAACATGTGCTTCAAAATTAATTTTGTGTTTGTGTGCAGGAGAAAAAGAGGCTGAAAGTAAGGACTTGAATTCAGAGGCTCCGAGTCCTTCAGAGGCAGTTAGTGAGAAAGAAGCCAACAGTGTTTCGCAGACTAACGCTGTCAGAAAGAGGAAAGACAGCAGCAGTATCAAGAAGGTGGGTTGGACCTTTGATTGACTGCTCTCTTTTTATTACCAACATTAACGATCACACACCGCTGTGGACTTCCACCAGCTCACTAAGTAATACAATGTAGAAATTCTAAGAACTTCAGGTAATGGGCTCAATCAAAATGTAGAGGAGGTGCTGTCCCACCTGCAACCGTTGTTTTTAAAATCCTCTCTTGCTGTGTCCCCACTGCAACAAAAAGACACAAATTAGAATGAGGCACGAAAAACTCATCAGGTTTTTCTAACTGAAAAGCTTAGAAGTCAGCTCTCAACATTTATCAAATAAAATCATTACACTACATATATAGATACAGCACACAAGTAGTAAAGAGTAGTAGTAAAGTAAACGAAGTAGTAGTAAAGAGGTCTATAATGGCCCATGTGGCATTAACTAACTGTTTGGCTGTAGCTTTGTGAGGTTTTCCATTGAGGCACCTCTGATTACAGGAAGTCACTTTGTGCACCTTCTTAAAACATTTTTTCTTTGTGTTCTGAGAGAACCGGAATTTTGTTCTTTTTACTTTTACAATATATATATTAACTTAAATGCAACCATTACCACGATGTACAGTATGTTTTCACTGAAAGATGTCTGACTATCACTTTAAGCAACACAAACAAAGTAGGTATGTTTGTTTTCAGGTGCCTGGTGATGATGAAGTGACAGAGATTTCTGAAGCCACAGAAGCTACAGATGTGACCGACATCTCTGAAGCATCTGATCAAGACAATAACAAGAAGGCACGTACACGTTTGCTTCACTCAATGGCTGCTCATGTATGGACCCACATATTTGTTTTATAACAATCAGCTTCTTTCCTATGCAGGGTGGAGATGAGGCAGAAGACTCTGAAGAGGCTCTAATAGCTCAGTACACCTATGTAGGAGCCACCACTAACATCCACCCATATCTCTCAGCCATGGTCAACTACGCACAGCCTGTCAAGTTCCAGAGTTTTGATTTGGCAGAGGGTGAGCTTTAAATTCCACTTTTGCTTCTTTTATGATGATATTGTTTGTTAAACATCCAGTCATTTAGAACTGACCTAAGATTCTGATCCAAAATGTCCTCACTATTAATTTAGCATCTTAGTTTAGTTTTCAACTGATTGCATTGTTATGGTAATATTTTGCTGTTTTTCCACATGGCAACAAATGTCATAAAACCATGACTAACTTTTATAAACACAACCCATATAAACATACCCATAAAAAGGATAGAATTGCAGCTAGAAGCTCATAAAACCATTCACATGATCACCAAACAGAGTTACAACACATCTCAATCAAACCAGCAAGTGTAGAAAAGATTAACAAACTTCAGTTTGTTCTATCCACCCTGTACATACTTCATGATCATCAAAGTTATATCATATACCATAACACCCCAGAAATTGCTATAGAAACAACACTTAGAGTTCCTTGTTTTAAGTCAAAATATGAATGTCAAATAAATAGAACTGAATTCACTTTCCCTTTTTCCCTCAGAAAGAAACATCCATCATAACATGTCATCTTTCAACGAGTCTGTTGGCCTGGGATATCTGAAGACTAATGCCATAGAGTTTGTCAAGTATCCTTTTAGCTTTTGTGAAATTAGTGTGTTTTCATGAAAAAATTATGAGTGTAAACAGGTAAGTTTAATTGAGGATGTATATATTGCTATATACTGTATAAAAAAATCTCTTGTGACTACCACTGAACACAGATGCGGGAAAGTTAAAGATGCTGAAATTTTGGTTGAGCGTGCCTAGGATGGACAGGATTAGAGATGAGCATATTCAATGTACAGATTTGGGAAAAAGAGTCAAGCTTGAGATGGTTTAATCACATGCAGAGGAGGTGATAGTGAGGATGTTGTGAAAGAGGGCATGAGGACTGTTGGTAGAAGAGGACACAAGGGATAGGGCAAGATGGAGTCAGGTGATCCACTATGGAGAAGCCAAGAGAACTATGCAGATGTAATGATGAGTTCACTGAAAAAAGACTTGGTGTTGGGCCAGTGCCAATGATTTCAGCCATATTTGTTTCCACTCTGGAGGTTGCTGTGACTTGGCCTGACCCTCACACGTGTGTGTGTCCCCCCTCCCCCTCCAATGTGACTGCAAGACCCAAGCTGTTCGCACTAAAAATAGCCCTTCAGCTAGTTTGATGCAGATACACTTCATAACCATACACGTGCTAGAATAGACATGCTCTTCCCTTTTAAAAATAATTTCCTGAGCTTCAGTGCAGCTACAACAAGCGTCAGATGAGCCGTATCTACCCCAAAGGAGGTCGGGTGGACTCCAGTAATTACATGCCACAGATCTTCTGGAACGCAGGCTGCCAGATGGTCTCACTCAACTTCCAGACCCCAGGTACCACAACATGCAACATGGGACCTCTGACCTCAGTATTACTAACACACATGCATTAAGACATGCAAACATTTCAGTCAGCCCTTTGATCTAAGCAAGTGAAGCACACAGTGAACATCCAAACTCACATTTCACACATCAGCCTCTTACATTATGCATGTGTAATCTGGAATAACATGGACCCACTAATTAGAAGCCCCCACTTTCTAAATCATCTACAAATGCCTAATATAGACATATTAAGAACAATTTGAAGATCCAGTTTGATTAATTTAAAAAGGGTAATTTTACTAAAAACAGCTTTTCCACCTTTTTGCCTAGTTTCTTATGCCGATAGATAGCCAAAGATTTTCAGATAACTGCATCTTGCACTCCATGTACACACTGTTTCATGACAGCCACTCTCTTCCCGAAGGCTTCAGGGTGACCTTTTAGATGAGAGTCAGAAACTTCTTTCAGCAACTCAAACAAATCTCTTTGCCTTTGTATAGTATTTTGAATCCTGTCCTGTTCACAGAGATCTACGATTTGGGTGGAGATTTAACTCAGTAGGCTCTATTGTAATGCTGTTAACCAATTTCGCTTGTTTAATGGCAGAAGAGAATATTGCTGACAGCTCACAATGGTTGTACTTAATCAGTGTTGTGTTTGGGTATAACATGCTATTTCCCAATTAAGCCAGCTTCATTTGGACTGTATTTAAAAGGCCAGATTTTCCAAATAGAAAGAACTCCTCTGTGCAGAGTAATCCATTTCACTTCATGCACAAAACTGTGGGTAGTAAAAACACTTTGGTTGACCACACTGTTACTGTATATCAGATAAAGTCTCTGCAAGAGGTTTCTGTAGCATCAGATTATGCATGCACTCATAACAGTCTTTGCCACATACCTGTAAAATGAGGGACGCCTGTTGAAAAACAGCTTCTGTTCTGTGGCCAGAGGCGAGAGGGTTCAGACCATATGGCTTGCTGGGAGCAGAGCATGTACAAAGTCAGAGGGAGGAAGGGACGGAGGGTGGTCACAAGAGAAGTGGAGCATCTGTGATAGAGGGATAAATGGTTAGAGGAAAGACAACAGATGTCAGCAGAATGTCTGTCTTCTGCCAAGAAAAGGCTCCACAGAAATACATGAAAACTAAGTGAATGATTAATTTGTTTCTCATGTTGCGTGATATAAGAACCTGAAATCTATGTCTATATCTTTCTCCTTTTCCTCTCTCAGACCTCGCCATGCAGTTGAACCAGGGAAAGTTTGAGTATAATGGCTCCTGCGGGTGAGAACAGCTTCTGACTCATGTCCTGAACTCATTCTTATCCCTCACTTCTCCACCCCTCTCTAAAACTCATCAATTAAAGCTTGTCACATCTCATTAGTGGTTGCCAGAAGCGACCGTTGCTACTGTCTAGGCCAAGTGCCTAGAGTGTTTTGGAGAAGCTAGTAGCTTCATTTGCCTCTGAGGCTCTTTGCTCTATTTCTCCCTTTGCTCTAATACTGTCCCTGAGGGCAGAGATTTAACTGCTAATGCTGTAAATCTCATATGTGGGGAGATGAGGGCTTTTACAGAAACCCATCATGACTAATGTCACATAGATGCTTCCCTGGTTATCACAAAACTCCCACACACAAAGCCTTAATACCTCCTTAATACCAGTGGATCATTAGAGAGCATCATTGACGCTAAAATTCTATTTTAATAATATCAGTAACATGAACACTCATTTTTACAAGTATGTTTTTCAATCATTGCTCCCTATTTGATTCCTGTATGTGGATTCTCCTTTATTTATCTCTGCATGCGTGTGTGTGTGTTAGGTACCTGCTGAAGCCTGACTTCATGCGGCGGTCAGACAGGATGTTCGACCCCTTCTCAGAAACACCAGTGGATGGTGTCATTGCTGCAACCTGCAGTGTGCAGGTCAGCTTTTATAATTCGCCAAGAAACAAAAAACAAAATAATTCAATATAGATGTTATTAGATGTGGTGTTAACACAGACAGTCTGCTCCATACATACAGTACTGCCAACGAAGATCATGTCTTATTACACACATGACTAAATACATGTAATTAAATTTTGGTTACTCCGAATGAACTGTGCACAGTGCTCAATTATAATCCTACTACATCAAAAAAAAAAGTCAAATTACTTTGTGAACCTTTTTTTTTAAAAAAAAAAGTAATACTTTTTTTTCTTTAGGTGTTCTCTGGTCAGTTTTTGTCAGATAAGAAGATTGGCACATATGTTGAAGTTGACATGTATGGGCTGCCAACGGACACCATCAGAAAAGAGTTTCGCACACGTATGGTGATGAACAATGGGCTTAACCCTGCCTACAATGAGGAACCCTTTGTCTTCAGAAAGGTAATAAAATAGGAGAGAGACACAGAACGCTGGTTTAACCATGAAGGGGTGAAGGGGGGCTAAAGTGGATACAGTGATGTAAAGAATTAATGTGCAGCACATACTCAAAAGGTATGTCTGCACTACATTGTAAGCACAGCAGTAATAGAACAGGAGGAATCAACCAAAGAAAATGGGAAAAAAACAATGTGGTCATACTAAGCAAGATGCAAATATAAACAGCATTATGGTTAAAGTTATACAATCAAAGATTTAAGATAATTTTGAAAATAAAAATCAATTGCTAAATTAACCATCAAAAATGTAATTAAAGAACACACTTTTGGACTCGACTGCATGTTTTAGCTGACAACGGGTGCGGGGGAGTGGGGGGGCAGAACCAAAAAAATACTATTAAGTAGAGGAAAAGAAAGAAAATGAGTAAGATGGGAGATGTGGTCAGCCAGTGAATGTGAGCTTGCAAGCAATAGTGCTGCTCTCAGCAGAATGAGGAGTCTCTCAGCCATGACTGTGACTCCAGCTTTTTAACACACAACATCAATCACAGCCTGCCGCAGTGCTGCGCTCTTGCTCTCTCTCGCTCACACACACACTGCTATCACAGAGGGGCATCATGTGCAGAGCTGCTGGCAAGACTCACATCTACACTGAAATAATGCCACACCTTTTGTATGCATGCATGCACAGCATTGTCAAGATGACTCAGAGCAAACGATACAAACCAGCAGCACTCACACACAGTGCATCAGCAAGGCTGTTTACTAAAAATTACACACCAGAGGAGCTTTCAACCATTCATCCCCAGTGAGTGTTCTTCGGCCTTATCTCTTACCGTACCCTCTGTCTAGGTATTAATCATCCTCCTCTCACGTTCACTTATCTCTACACACAAGGCCAGTTAAGATGCTCTTGTTTTTTCCAAGGGTGTGCACACACAAGTTACACACACTATACAAGATGAAACTCAAATCTCTGGATTTGTACTGGAAATGAAAATGGTCTTCAGTCCTAGTTATGTTGCATGCTGTCATGCCATTTCCCTGTATTACAGTCTAATTGTGAGTCTGACAGCTTCATCCTCAACCTATGCTTTTAATGATTCTGTTTAATTGCAGTAGCTGCAAAATATTATGTTGCTTGTCAATTTTCAAATCAGAGCGTTTCTCAGGGGCCAACTCCTAAATGACTTTTGTACCTTCTGCCTACATTCCTTTCTGAGTGCTTTATTAACATTTTAATTATTGTTGCTTCTCCCTCCCATCCTCCCTTCTTTTCCCATCATCCACCCCTCCTAGGTGATTTTACCAGATCTTGCAGTACTGCGGATTGCAGTATATGATGACAACAACAAGCTGATTGGCCAGCGCATCCTGCCTCTGGATGGCCTTCAGGCTGGTTACCGCCACATCTCTCTGAGGAATGAGGGTAACAAACCCCTATCGCTGCCCACCATCTTCTGCCAAATCATCCTCAAGACCTACGTGCCCGACGGCTTTGGAGGTGAGTGAAACAGGAACACACAGGTTAATTTAAGCAATAACATTCAAGTCCTTCTAAAGTTGGGGTGAGTAAAAATGCTTAATTAAACTTAAATACTAAATGTTTTCTAACTTAATTAGTGATTATGTGCTTCTTTCTGCACCTGCATTAGAGACCAATCTGCCATCACTGAAAGAGATTCAAGCCTCTTTTAATTTACTGTCTGTGATGCCTGTTATTACATTGTAAAACTAATGAGCAAACTTCATCTGTAATTGGAAATTTGGCCTTGAAATTCTTTCAATGTTCTTGATTTTGATGTTTAAGAATTTGTGGAAACCCTGATTACAGGTTTGTTTCACATACCTTGTTTTGCTGCTTCAATTTATTCATGGATGATAAGGACAAAGCTTCTGTTGCCTGTGGGGAGAATACAGGGAAAGTTTAGCTTTCTCTTCATCTTTCTTTATACTAGTTTGAACATAGGAAGGTATGGTATGATGTTCCAAATGATGATTTTAGGAGAGTATACAAATAGCATACAAATGAGCAGTGCAATCAAGTTGTCATTAAATAAAGCCACAGGGTTTACACTGAGGAACCATTACCTTTCTGCTCTACAAGCTGCTGCCAGAATCACTTCCCTAACAGACATGCAGCTTTGGACTGGGACTTCAAAATAAAATCCTTAAGCTTTGTATTTAAACATAATCCTACTCCAATATTGATTTAGTGTACTTTCCCAACATTAAGAGGCTGTTCTTGCAGGGGGACGACAGATTTTCTGATACTGTTAAGGGGCTGAGGGATTAAATCGCTCTCACTTCATAAAATGCCTTTCTTTTGAGATACTGTTAAAAAATATTTTAAAATGTCTCAGAGATAACCCTTTAAAGTGACTTTGCTTCTTCTTTCCGTTATTTTGCTCAAATGTTGCTTGAGTTTGATGAGCTTGAAATGAAACAGTTTTTCAACCCATCAAGTATTGTTTTTGTTTTCCTGTTACTAACTAATCCATTTGTGTGTTTTAGCAATTGTGGATGCTCTTTCCGACCCCAAGAAGTTCTTGACCATAGCAGAAAAGAGAGCTGACCAGATGAAAGCTTTGGGCATTGACACGGTACACACAAACACACACCTGAAGCTTCTTACCGAGTTCAACAACTCTGTAGTAATTTGGAGACTTCTAATAGAAAAGATAAAAAAAACTGTGGCTACTACAATGCTGCAACTATGCTTCTACTCTGTAATCACTACTGGTGTAATAAAAGCATCATGACTTTCCATTTAAGTCCATCCTTCCCTGCTGCAGAATGACATAGCAGACGTTCCCAGTGGAAGCTCAAAGAACGACAAGAAGGGAAAGGGTAAAGGAGACACTGTGAAGGCCAGTGTGACACCACAGGCCAGCTCAGACATGGCCCAGTCCTCCAATGCTGCCCAGAATAACACAGCAGAAAACAAAAAGGGTATGTATGCACTTAAAACTTACACAAGTCAACAAATACATACATATTTAGCCTAGGTAGGACAGTTACATTTTTTCTTCCTGCTGTTACAGATCCTGCTCTTGTGCCTAATGTCAGCATTGATGACTTAAAGCAAATGAAGGTCAGTATCCCAACTTGTAACTTTCAACATAGTAACATAGTTGCTGCAAGTCTGAAAAATGATCAAATATGGAAGAATAGCCTAAAAATGCAAAGTAAAATTTGCTTTACAACTGTAATGTTAAGTTGCTGTAAATGGTTTTTATTATGTTTCTTCTCAAATTTTGTACAGTAATATGTTAATGTTATCTCTATCAAATATGAGCCACAATTCAACATCTAAATTTCTGGGTCAAAATATAAAACTATTTCTGTTCTGTACTTAACATGCCTTTACCATCTTAGTATGGCAGCTCTTTTCTATGTAAGGTATACAAGAGAACTAAAAATGCTTTTCTTCCACTGCAGACGTACCTGAAATTGATTAAAAAGCAACAGAAGGAGCTTGGTGCTTTAAAGAAGAAACACTTGAAGGTTGGTGATTGATTTAATGCAGACCTGTCTGTTGATGAAACAAAAGAGGCGTATGCTTATTCTGCGAAGTAATTGATGCTTAGAGGGACAGAAACTGAGCCAGGAGGCCAGTTACACCTTTCATCTGCTTCATCCCTGTATTCGTTTGCACAAAGAGAAACAGTCTGTCTATTACAAACACAGATTTTGCAGCCACATAATTGTTTTATATGAAATTAGACTTGCTAAAGTTGTTTTTCCTTTGACCAGAGCTCTTTGTAGATACCACAGTGGTTGCTGGCTCATTCATAGATTAGTGGCTGTTTAATTATAACAGTTTTAAATCCTATTGTGTACCACATGAATAATCCTACCATCCAGACCAGACCCATCTGTTAGCTGAATAAATCGTTAAATACAGCCATGATGGTTAGTTCAGTTACATAATCTGCTCACTTATACTCAAGGTCTGTCCGGATGGTTATGGTCACTTAAGATGAAGTTAGCTTACACTGCTAACATAACTGAAGCTTGGAAGGATGGCAGACAGAGATGAAGGCAGCGAGGAGCAAGGGGAAGATACACAGTGTAGGAAACAACAAAAAGTGTCAAAAGAATGGGACCACTACAAACTAAACCGAGAAACAAACTCTCAATTACTCTATTACTAAAATAATCGACAGCTGCAGCCCTAAATGTTTTTTTTTTTATATTTAGTTGATATTATTTAAAAATACCTCTCCATCATATAAATGAATACTTTAAATGAACAAGTTTTCTTTTTCAACAGGATCAAAATACAATGCAGAAGGCTCACTGCAGTCAGATGGAAAAGATGGTGACGCTGCATGATAAGGAGAAGACAGCCCTGGAGAAACTACTAGAAAAAGCCATCAAGAAACGTGGGCAAGTGACAAAGAACTAAATGTTTAATAATCTGACTTTTGGTCAGACTAGAAATGAAATGTTTTTACATTTACTAGCATAATCTGGATTTGATCACAATAATCACATATTTATGTGCTTTCCTTACAGGGAAAACAACTGCCAGGAACTGAAGAAGGAGACAGAAGATAAGATCCAAACACTACTCACTGATCATAAAGCCAAGGTCACATGGCACCAACTTCCTTTTTTTTTATATATATCTCAAAACCACCCATTCTTTTCCACATAGTTGTTAAGCTGTGGATAATGAACTGTTGTGTACCTGTGCTGTCTGTATGTGCAGGTAAAGGACATCACAGCACAGCACACTAAAGAGTGGTCAGAGCTGAGCAGCAGTCACAGCAGTGAGGAGCAGGAGATGAAGGACAGCCATGTCACTCAGCAGTGTGAACACCTCAAGAAACTTCTAGCCACTGTTCAGGAGCAACAGACCATTCAGCTCAAACTCATCCATGAACGGTGAGACGCTATACTGAAGCATCAGTTACCTGTCTGTTGATTTGGTCTCTAATCACATTTTTTGTTTGTAAATGTGTACAATTTTAGGCAAAACAAAGAGATGCGTGCCAACCAGGCCAAGATGTCCATGGAAAACAGCAAAGCCATCAGTCAGGACAAGAGCATCAAAAACAAGGCAGAGAGAGAAAGGTGGGTCCCACAGACAGTGTAATTTATAATCTAAGTTTCCTATTGAATTGTCATGTGATGACTGTCACAGGACATCTAAAACACCTGTTCTCTTTTCATTATTTAGGAGAGTGCGAGAGTTAAATAGTAGCAACACCAAGAAATTCCTGGATGAAAGAAAGAGGGTGGGTTTTAATCTCTTAAGTATTTAAGCCTAATACTTATTACTTTTACTCCGTACATGATTAACAGGCTCTACCTGTGTATGGCAGTTTTATTATTCCATGTCCTGACATTTAACATATTTTGTGTCCTTGTCAGACTCATAATACAGTTATTGTCTATAAATCCCTTTGAAACATTTAAAGTTACTTTATAATCATGGGTTGAAATTGTAACTTAGTGTGTCTTGCATTTTATTCCTGTGTCTGCAGCTGGCTATGAAGCATCAGAAGGAAATGGAGCAGCTACAGAAAAACCAGAGAGAACAGTTGGAAAAACTGGAGAAGTTCAATGAGCAGGTAACACTGAAGTAAAGAAATATCACTGCCAATATACTGTAGATTTTGGGGAGAGCATTGTATTAATTGAAATGTCTAATGTTAACACTCATTGAACCAACCTCCTGCATAAATTTAACACTGTACGTAAAATAAAACTTTTTGAAAGGGATTGCTGCAGCTCTCTGGCTGAGTTCTTTCCTAGAAAATGACAGCATTTCTTTATCGTATATGATGTAAACTATAGTTAGATTTGCTTCACAGGAAATTACATCAGAATTGCTCAAGGACACTTGAAAAACAAAGCTGGGTCCAAGGAGTAAATATGAAAGTGGATATCTAAGAATTAACTGTTAGAGTATCAGGTTCTCATGTTTCCATCTTAACCTTTTATTTTACCATTTGTCTCCTGACACCTGTACATGTTTTACCTTATGTACATATTCATTTTTGGTATGATTTGCTTCTTCTGGCACAGCTTTTGAAATCACACCATGCAAACAAAGAGGTTCAAGGTAGGCATCTCCATCTCACTCAACTCTACCTCTGATCCCACCTTTCAGCTCCATCTGGCATTCAAGGTTCTTCCATCTTTCCCTGCCACCTCATGTCACATCAGTTTTTTGCTAAGCCTATTGAAATCAATCACTACTGAAATGAGCAGTCTTCCAATTAATCAGCACTGAGTAAAGCCAAGACAAGCCTATCAGAAAATGTAAAACTCTTTTTTTGAAGAGTTGTTCCTTTTCCGTTGTATTATAAAATCCCAGTCTCTCACTTATAGCCTGCAGCGCCAACAAGCAGTTTCTGTCATTCATCACCATGACTCACCAGCTATTACTAAGCACAACAGCCAGCTCACAACCTGTTCCTCTGTTTTTTCACTCAAGCTCATAATTGTTCGCTTTTGTAGTATGACATCTTAGCGGATCTTGTGTCTGTACATTTAATGTAAATTGTAAAGTCTAGTCCGTGTGTTTTTTTGCTTGTCCCTTAAAGGCCAAGGACATGCAGCAGATGGTGAAGCTGGAGGAGGAGATGGACCGCAGGCCTGCCACAGTGGTGTGAGCGAGTGAAACACAAACATACAAACAGGTGCAGAAACACTCCACCATGGACAGCACTCTACAATCAGAGACAAAAACCCTGCCGCCATCGCCATTCTCTTTTTTTCTGCCATGTTCACAAACACTTCTCCACCTGTGTTTTCTTCATTTATTCATCTGCACTCACTGTCCTCTACAACTGTACCCTACTCACTAACTTTGTTACACTGAGCCACTGGTGCTTATCACTGTTTGCTGGGATTCAACCACTTATCGAAAAAAATATTACTTTAGATTTAGCGACAGAGTCAGACACATCCCCTCCTCCATTGTCAGAAAATCTAAATTTTCTGTCACACTCACCGTTCTCTGCAGGCTACACACACGTTCACTCATTGGTTGGATTGAAGTGGACATCTGTTCCTGTTTCTTGTATTTTTATTTTTTAGTGAGTATACAATTTACTGCTCCACTGTGTGTGTGTGAGTTGAGAAGAATATAATTTGTCATTTTACAGCACAAATGAATACACTTTGTGAAAAACACTGTATGCTACACAACAGTCCTCTCCTGAGCACTTTTTATGTAACAGGCCATCATAACAATGTGGGAAATGTAGCAGTACTAGAATTCTGTATTTCAGCAAGAATGTATTTTTTAAAAGAAATTACTGTTTGGAGACACAAATCTCTATCACTTAATCCTACAATGCAAGTTCAAGTTTCACAAAAAAGTGTCTGACTTTTTGTTGTTGAACAGTGTTACAGTAGACTTGTTAGACTCCATGTACTGAACAGTGCAAGGACTCTAATGAAATTGCAATATTTATTCTAATGTAGAGTCAGAAGTCTGTAAAGGGATTGTGAGGATTAATGGTATTATGTCTGATTTCTTAATTTCTACCTTATTTGTGAGGATGTACCTGTGATTTTTTTCAAAGTAGATCTCACATGACCTTATACCTGGTGTACAACAGTAATTTACTCAATTTTTTTTCAACTGCAAGAAAACTTAATTATGACATTTTATACATCTAATTCGGCTTTTGAAACCCTGTGTACTATGCAAATAAACAAATTATTTTCCAGTATTAGTTGATAAACGTATAGGTTGAAGTATTACAGTAATAATTAATGAAATGATACCAAGGTAAATGTTTTCAGTAGTGATTAATGAGAAATTTCAAATGAAAACATGATACTGTATTGAACTGAACATCTACCAGTAGGCTCAGGAAGAATATGATGCTTCTTTGCATGAGTCAAATCAAGCAAAAGCTGTAATACACTGAATCCATACTTAAAACAAATTAATTCTGCTGTAATACCTTCTCATTATAACTGACCAGCCTTTCACCATTAAACAAGAACTTTGGCTGACAGAATAATGACACTTATAATGAAGTTCCCCTTCATAGCTTCCTGACTCTCACCTTAAAAACCTAAATCCTCATTGTGTCCCTGCTCACCTTTGGTCAGGGGAGATCACACAATAATTACAACAGTTCTATAACAAAGCCTGTTACATGGCTGCTATACAATCCACACAGGGGGTTTCAGATTGGGCCCATTTCCTTTTCATGTTCCATAATGGCTCCTTTAGGAAAGAAACAAAACAAAAAAACCCTGCATTTTGTCAAACTACAGAAGCTGTAATCAGCCAAAGTACTACTGGACACAAAAGCTGCTGCAGGGAGAGAGAGAGAGATGATGTTGAAATTAATAAACTAATCCTATGGGTACTGTAGTATTGTGCACATAAAATCAAGCCAGGTAATTGTACTGCAATGGTATAACACAAAGACCAACCAAATGACAAAAATCACATTATTATATTGATATGACAACACAATGAAACATGGGTATAAAAGCACCTTGAGGTATTTTGACCTTTTTTTAAAGATTTTTTCCTGCTGTTTATTCTACTGTAACCCACTTAAAAGGGTAGAGGGGATATTCTTGTATATACTGGAATGTATGTAGTTTAATTTACTTTTTGACCAGTTGAAGGGTCTGTAGGAAATTTGGGGAAAATGCTTTCTTTTTCTCTTTTTTTCTCTTCCTTTTCTTCTTTTCTTTTTTTCAAACCACTGGGTTTTCTTGTTTGTTTTTCCAGTCTGCCCTTAATACACCACACAACACAGTATAAAACCATCACCACATATCTAGTGAAGAGATAAATGAGAAAAAAAGTGCTTTTAAATTTTATTCCATTGCTTTCATATGTGCCACTCTGTGTCTGTTAGGAAGTTAAATTATTTTATGAATGATAAAATGCCAAATTAAGGGGTTATTTATATGAAGATATATAAATGAATATATATTATATATTAGATAGGTGTAGTTTAAGATTATGTTTTTAGAGGCTTTTTTGCACTAGTTCTATGTTTTATGTTGTGTGATTACATGTAACCTTTAGCTCTCTAGTTTGTCCAAAAAGCAGATTATTTTTGCACAGCAATGTCACTCACTTTGACTTTCTCGGGTTCTCCTGTATCTCCTCTGTTTTCTATATGAACTGTAGCTTGTCAAGATCCATTCTGTGGGCAATTTTGTATTTATATTGTATTGTTGAACTTATAGCAATCAAATACTGTTGTTATCCAGCTCCTTTAATACTGTTTTATAGTATGTGTACCAATAAAACCAGGTGTAAAATGGGACTGAAGCATGTGACTCATCTGTATTGTTCTTATTCTGTTTGACATACATTCATTAATTTAACTTGACACAAAAATAAATAATTGCCATGGCAAGAAAATTTAAAAACTGAGTGCTTGTATTGGAAGATATAAAAGAAAAATAAACGTTTTTTTCCTTAATTCAAACAATCCCTGCCCGTTCGTCTCTATTTGATATTGTATTATCATCATTTCAAGCTGAGTCACACTGGCTGCATTTATTGTCAACACAGGAGTGCCTAGTGCACACACACACACCACCCACATACTTACTGACTAAACAATGACCACTGCTGACTAATCATGTAACATATATGAAGTAGCTCCATAAACCACATCCACTCATGAACACAGGCGGCTCCCGTTCTTTGTTATTAAAAGCGAAGAATTTCCATTAAAAAGGCGAACAAAGCACAGTAATTATGTCTGTGTTGCCATGCAACGGCATGGCTTCCCTCTTCACTATATAACGGAGGTGATGGGCTTGTTTTGCCACAAGTCTTTGGGAGGGAGAGTTTTCCAAACGTATTTTAAATTATAGAGGCATGCCATTTCTCTCTTATGTGTTCTAGCCATATCAGAATCATGCACAAAGTCCCCGGTAAGTCTAACGGGCACACGGGAACCCGGATCCTCCTGGAGGCGATGTCGAAGGATAAAGTCCACCTGGCGAGGTTTGTTCTTGACGCACTGGATGGTGAGATCGTGGACTCCAGGACAGAGGGCGCACAGACGCCCCTCATCTCATCTGTGCTGCTACCTGACGCTCAAGCGCGCTCTAAGTTTGTAGAGCTGTTGCTCCAGAGAGGAGCCCGCGTCAACTGTCAAGACGGCAACGGGCGAACTGCTCTCAGTCACGCATGTGAGAAAGGCCACCTGGATGCTGTAAAGATCCTGGTCCGAAACAACGCAGACCCAGAGGTCGTGGATTCATGGGGGAACACTGCGCTGATGTATGCCGCAGTAGCAGGTCGCTCTGCCGTCGTCGAGTTTCTGGTTAGAGCTTTCAAGAGGTTGGGTCTTCAGATTGACAGACAGAATAAAGTTGGAAACTCTGCTGTTGAGGTGGCGAAGCTTCTAGGCCACACTGAGTGCATCTTTGCGCTCACGAATAACTCCAAGAGGAGCCGCGAGTATGAGAGTGGCGCTCGGAGAAACGCTCTACCGGGACTCGGTTTGAGACATGATGATCAAAGAGAAAAATTGGAAAATAATGTTGGACAGTTAGCTAACAAACTTGAGGCTCTCCAAACATGTAGCCATGTAGATTGCATACTGCTTCAAAGCTGCACATGGCAGACGAGGCCTAGGAAAAAGCAGAGTAAGTTACCATCGATGGACTCAATAGAGGAGTTTGAAAGAGAGAACGACTGCTCATCCTTGCCTCCACAGGAGCTGGATTTCTATGGAGTCCTGGCCCATAAACAGTCTTCGCGGACTCCTGACCACCCCCCCAACTGTAAGCAAACCTGTGAAACGCCAACCACCTCTGACGATCGCCTCCCTCCTCTTACGCAGAGCTGCGAGTCTCAAAAATCAATTTTCTTCTCACCTCGCCCCAACAGAAACACGTCCAAACCCAGTGCGTCTTCCGCCCTTGGAATCTTACTAACTCCTATTATTAAAACCGAGTGTGAATCTGGAACAGAAAAATCGAAACTAGTAGACTTGGGTGTGCGCAGGTTTCATGACAGCTATTACAAAAAAAGATGCAGTCTACCAACCAGTATCTTCTTCCCCACACCCCCTGAGCGCACATTGGTGCCTTTGCGTAAATCCAGGACCGTGAGGAGGCGCGACGCATCTCCCTGCAAAGCAGAACCTCTTCATTTGGGCCCGACCACTGGCACTTCAACCACGACTTTCTCAGTGTTGAGCAACAAGCTCTTGCGTCGATTTACCTCCCCGGAATTTAAAAAGGACACGGACGATTTGGAGGAAGATCCCGTGTTAAGTTCAGGTCGAATTCCGCGATCTGAAACGTTCCCCCAAAGCATTAAACATCCCCAGGTTGGCAGCAAACCCAGCATCGACAGCATTAGCTCCGTCAAGTGCGAGTTTGACTTTAACTTCAAAATGCCAAACTCTTAAAAGCCGTGCGTAAAAGTGTTTTTGAATATCCACGCCTAGTCTCGGGACATCAGTTTCGCGTTTAGACCTGATTCCACCAAAGACACACACATACACGTGTACCTGCGCTACTTTTCTAAATTCACTTCATTAATGAATGTTTCGTCTACAAATATGAAAATAGCGTTCGTGTTACCATTCCACAGCAAACGCCTCTGCTATGTTAGTCCCAGATTTCATCAGGCAAAATACAGAGAGACTACAGTAGCAACTCAGCAACTCTATCAGTCTGGAATAAATGTTACTGCAGCGACAGAGTAATGAAAGTTCTCGTTTCAGTGTAGGTGGTTGCGTCTGTTTTAAGCAGCCTTTGCCACTCCCCTTGGAAGAGGTGGGGGTTACGTCTAGGGTGGAGGGGTGATGTGCAATTTAAGTATTTAACTGTGTTATGCTACACGTTTCACAAATCTTTGTAATTTTGAGCACAGTAGTGTGGATTTCTTACGTGATCACATCATCTAGAGCAGGGGTGTCTATTTTTTCCCATCTGTGCCCGTCTGTGCCAGCCACTGGTTAAAAGAATACAACATTCGCATTCGTTGTCATTGCAAAACCATTCAACTGCTTTCAAATTGCATAAAAAGTACAGTGTTACAAGGGAATGTGTTGCTTAATTCACATTTTTTAGTAATTAAATGGTTAATTAAATATAGTCTTAAGTATATTCCTACACACATTGGACCAAATCCAACTGAAGTGTTTAATTATTTTAAACATTTACATTTGAGTTTAATGATAATCTTACATAAAAATATGACACATTTCAATAAAATGTAAAGTGATGTAACATGGACGTTTCTTTTATGGGAAATGCGGGAGACGTTGTCACCCAGAGAATTAATTTTTAGCCCATTATAGGGAAGAATTGATCTAGGGCATAAAATAAACACGTTAACATGTCTCTCTACACACTATGCATTGATTTATTTGTGTCTCAGATTACTTATAAACAGACTGCTCTTGTCACAACTTCTCAAATTGCTTAACATCTTGAAAGATAGTTTAGAAACAGTTCAGAAACAGTACAAGCTTAGAAGTATATGCAATAACATTTTACTCATACAAAAGGCGATAATACAGAGGCTTTTAACAATAAAGTGGATTTTTGCAGCTCTCTTCCTCACCCACTCTCGTCACAGAAGTTGAGAGTGGGAGGGAGGGGGAAGGGTGGTGTTGTCGTCCCTTCTCTCCACATATCATTTCAGCCAATACAGCTGCTTCCACAGAGATGGAGACTACAGCACTGCGGAAATAACAGATAGCGCATGGCGAGTCCCTTCTTACAGGAGACTATTTTAGCTGACGGACTTTCCCTTTCATGTATATGGAAGGAGCTCAGTCGTATAGCGTTCACTGGTTTAACAACCTGTCAACCTTGGAGAAGGAGGCCGGCTCGGATAGCCAGAACTCCACTGTGAGTAACGTCAACCGGAACTCACGTTAAACCTGGGGACATTTTTGCTGCATTCACGATGATTTGAGCGTGACTTCTGAACGCCGAGTAGAGGCATCCCTTCTCTCTCTTACACACACACACCCTCTCTCTCTCTCTCTTTTCAGTTTCCCTCTCCCCCGCCTCCCCTTCCGTCTGTCTTTCCTTCCCTCTTTCTTTTCGTGGGTTCAGCACAAGCTGCCTGGACAATTAGCTCCTTTTTCTGCGCGGGGGAAGCCGACAGAGATGGGACAACTCAGTTTCAGAACCACGGAGAGCGCCAGACTTCTGCTGCTCAGTGTGTTAGGTAAGGGAGTTTTTGTGTGTGTGTACCTGGTATTCCTTATGCTGTGGGGACTTAAATCTGTTTACACCGTCATATTATGGGGACTTTTCTTCGTGGGGACACAAATGAAGTCCCCATAACGTAAACTACTACATTTTAAGGAGAAGACATATTTTAAAGTAAGACTGAGGTTATGTTCAGGTTAGGGTTAGGCACTAGTCATTATGGTTACGGTTAGAGTGAGTCTCCATGAAATGAATGTAAGTCAATGAAATGTCCTCTGAAGTCACGAAACCAGTGTGTGTGTGTGTGTCGTGACTCCTCACTGCAGTGAGTATGTGTGCGTACTTCTACATACACCTTTGTGAGGACAAAAAACCACAGAAAGCGGGGACATTTTGTGAAAGTGAGGGCAATTTGCCTGGTCTTCTCATCCTGGCTGTTTATCGGTTAAGACTTGTTTTGACTGGTTTGCGGTTTAGAATTAGTTTTTAAGTTAAGGGTTAATTTTGGCTTTGATTTAGTTGTAATGGTTTAGGGTAATGGAAAGGGGAATGACTATGAATGTGTTGTACAACAACGTGTGAACGTGTGTGTACAACACACACGTACAAGAACGTGTGTGTGCACGCCTGTGGTTGTGAGTTGGCACATTCCTCATTTCTTCGTCAAATTAGTCTTAAAAGTGGTTCAAACAGGTTCAGAGTTGCTCATGTTGTTTAAACCGCAGCCCAGTAGGCGCTGTTGTTCCCCTGATACTGCAGATGTAGTTCTCCTGTGTTTTAACCAGATTCTGACTTTGCTGTGAGGAAACAGTGGTGATGTGTCAGTGATGTGAAGATGTGGCGGCAGACCTTCAGCTAAACAGTCTGGCCCTTCATGGCACTGTTTCTGCTGTGTCTGCATGTTTTGCAATCGTCCTCCACCTACATGTTTTGAATCCGCTCTCTACCGTTTGGTCTGCAGGTGCACTGGTGCTGTCCGTGGTGCTGGCGGAGCAGGAAGGGGAAAACCTGTCGGGTCTTTCCGACAACCCGGACAAAGCCATCTTCGCGGTGCGGGAGAACGGCACAACATGCCTGATGGTGGAGTTCGCCGTGAAATTCCTTGTGCCATATGACGTGCTTGCGCTCAATGGGATAGACGTAAGAAACCCTACCGTGCATTTTAACACACAAGAACCGTTAAAAAAGGCAAAGGCCGATTCAAGCGTACAATCTGAGTACAATGTCGCTTTGTGTTGCTGACTTTAGAAGTGGTCGAAGTGCTTTAAAAAATTGCATTTTAAGTGTTTTAGCATTTATTTGAATTGAACGTTTTGCTCACTCGTGATGGAAATGTAATTATTGCATAAAACTGGATTGTAGAAACTGCTTTTTCTACAATCCAATTCTACAACATTCTACAATGTGTGTAGTCGTGTGTAAAATTGCATCATCATGAAAACTATCATGAAAAATAAACATGAAAAATATCCTTATCATTTAAAAAATATATATTTGGGCGTTTTCTATCTCTAGGAATTCGCATGTAAATGTTACCCTGTAAATTCGAGCGTAAAATCAAAGTCAGATAAATAAAAAGTTCTTCCAGGGACATTTCAAACCATTATTTGTCAACATTTTCTCGTGTTTTCTCTCTGTCTGCAGTTAATCACCGAACAGGCGTCGTTCACTCTGCCCCGCGGTGCAGAAATCGAGGGGAAATGCGGGAGTACAGAGTCAGAAATCCACATAACATGGAAGAACAACGCCTACACTCTGCGCATCTACTTCACTAAGGTGGGCGAGAAAACGCAGAGTAAACCATAATGTCCAATAATAAACATCAGTATTCATCACACAAATACATTTTAGAAATGTACCATCACGTTGAGTCCATTTTGCTGATCAATTTAAAAATGAGTGATTGAACCGTCAATTAAACCTAACTTAAAACAGATATGCATATTAGTGAATGATTACACAAAGTGACTCAGCAGATGATGCATTTTAAATGAAATATCAGTAAATGGAAGTCCTCACTTGTCTTATTCCACATGCAGTAGAAAAGTCCGACGTGACACTTGTGTGTGCATGTGTCTACGTGTTTCAGGAGTTCCGTGACAAGGGCATCGAGGTGTGGAAGATTACCAGGGTTCAGTTCGTCTACGACACTTCGGAGACTTCACATTTCATCAACGCATACAACCGTGAGTCTCCCACCGAGCCTATGTACAGTAGCCACTCAGCACATTTCTATCCTGCCTGCACTGATCGCAACAAGCTCATCTCACATTAACATTCAGCTGGAATCACAGCTGATTCGTGCAGGAAATTACGAACTGCGCCCACGTTTGGACATGATCTGTGCCCACACTCACGATTTTCTGGTTTGTTTTAGTCACGTTTTGCGACACGTATATATAGCACATGTATTATTATTATTATTAGATTTATATAGTTGTTTGTTATCTTTGTTTCATTTTTAATAACATGTTTTCACACAGGGTTGCACGATTAATTGCAAAATAAACAAAATCTCAATACACTAAGTGCAATATCCAAATCACTGCAGCTATTTGATATAGATACATTGTGATGGAATTCAAAACACCAAAATCATGCTCTTCAGATAAGAACATGTGATTTGCTTGTTGACAGAAAGAGAAATGTGTATAAATCTTAATTATTTTGCTTATATTATTTTCATGAAATTTTAAGATGCAAAAATGATACGTTGTACCAATAATGAATCATACTGCAATCACAACATATCTGCTTTTCACACAAGTCTTCCTAAAATGAATGAGCTCCTGCTTACTTCAAATTTATCAACTCTAACTCTTCTGTCCAGCTGGGAAGCACACTGCCAGCACCCACCGCCTGTCTGCCCTGGTGACCCCCGCTGGGCGCTCCTATGTGTGTGCAGCACAGCAGACCCTCAAACTCATCTCCAGTGATCACCAGAAAGCCATCACTATCTCTATGTATGACATCCAGATCCAGCCTTTTGACATCTCATCTGACTTCGTATTTAGTGAACGTAAGAAAAAAATAAACATCTATGACACTAACAGCAAAACAACTGTCCACACACACACTATATGTTTCTGTTTATGATGCAAAACACAGATGATGATAGGGACAAATCTTAAGATGAGGGAAATGAGGCCTTCCATCTCACACTGGAATATAGAGTACAGACAAAGCTCTCTGGGGTTTATTGTTGTAGTGTGAGGAGTTCATTGGGCTGCAGATACAGGGTAACAAGGGTGGGGATGCAAGAGGGACAAGAGAGACACAAATAGAGAGTGAGAGTCATTAGGACTTCATGAGTACAGTCATATCCTTGCCATCAATGCAGCTTTTATAGACATACTCAATGAGCCTGGCTGTCCTCTAAAGCCAATCACCTTGGAAGAATTATTTGCTCTGAGCCACTGAGAACCAGGCCATGCTGCACTGTCTGCCTCCTACGGTGTGCATTACTGCTGTCCACAGCCGCACCTTCAACCTAAAACAAGTTCACACATTCTGTGCAGCCAGTTGTTGGCTTCTGCCCTCTTCACACACACATACAGTAAAGATATTCATCTGAAAGCTAACATGCATATAGCTGGGCGCAGATGAAAAAGAATGAAAGAATGAAAAAAGAATTAGAAAGCGAGCAGCTGTTTGAAATTTGTGTGACTTAGCAAATCAAACCACAAACTTCCATCCACTTCCATCACACAGACATATAACACACTATGCATGATGCATATACAGTATGTAAAACCACTATATCCATACACTTTGATAACCTAAAAAAGCAGGGCTAAGTGATATGTCTGAATTTCATCATAATACTAATCATTATGTTGACCATTATCATTACATTAAATAATTTACAATTTTGTTTAGAGGAAGACAGATTAATCAGTTTGGCCTTTTAATCTGGATGATATTTGCCATCTTTTAATAATCAGTATTGGCAAATTATTATTTATTAATCAGCCAACTAATATAACTCTTCATTTTTGTTTATAAAAAATTGCTAAATGTTGCTAAGTCACCAAAACAATTTTTTCATCCAATTTGTTTTTGCTGACCTTGTTATTGTGTTTAAGTACTACTAAGTAGTATTTTTTAAATGAAAATACTGTTAATAAGCATAAAAAGAGTGGAGGAAAAAAAACTATTAACCATTAATTAATAATTAAGTTTGTTTTACTTAAGCTTTATAAAAAGAAAATGTGTTTTTTATCAATATACTGTTATATTTTATCAGAGAAGAAAAAGAAAATCAGCTAAATATATGGGACAAAGAAATTGCTCCAATTATCAGCCATCAACTGCCATGATTTCCTGATTTCAAATAAATCAAATAAATAAAAATAATCAGTATTGGCATTAGCCAGGGAAAAAACCCCACATCAGTCAACTATGTTGACTATCAGTTAAAAATTGTATAGACTAACAAATAAAAAAAAGAATGACTGGCAGTTTAATAAATAATGAAATCATTTTAGATGCAGCCAGAAACACAATTATGACTCCAACCTATAAGACAGTACAAGAAAAATGCTGAATGAATTTCCGCACTCAGTCTCTTCATTATACTTACTGTCTATCCAACTCTATGCAGCCTACAAGTGCATCACTGACCAGCGGGAGCGCCTTGAGGAGACCCTCCCCCTCATCCTGGGCCTCATTTTGGGCCTAATAATTGTCATCACACTCACTATCTACCACTTCCACCTAAAGCTGACAGCAACCCAGCCTCAGCTCCCCAGAGATCGCTCCATGTACAAGAACATGTAATGAGCAGCACTGTGGCGACTCCCTCAGCTCTCTCCAAAGCCAAGATGGTAAAAAAAAAAAAAAAAAAAACCTGCCTAAATTTCCCAGGTCAAACACCAGAGGAAAGTGACCTGCCATGGACTGATCCCCTGACAGAGATGAGTGTCACCTTTACTGAAGGCCCACTGGAACTTTCCATAAGCCAAAATATACAAGTTAGTGGGACAACATGGAGCTTAGCATTGATGTAGTTGGAGGGTCAACCTGCCAAAATCAAATCTGCCTGGCTGCTGAATTTGAACCTAATGCCATAAATTCATATTCTGTATTTCAATGAAAATAATTTTAATAGAAATAAAATTACTAATTTATGCTTTTATGAAAATAAAATAAATGTATGTTCTAATAGGATGTTGGCCACACCTGAGATTACAGTACACTCATTTATTTTCAGTGACATCACTGAGGCTTACTTACATCACTTTGTCTTGCAAAATAAATGACAGATATTGCTGAGCTTCTGCTGTCAACAGTTTACTTTCTTCTCTATTTCTCTTTGAAGCTGCTGCTACATAATTCACTGTTGATTCCGTATTTACTAACTTAATACATTTGTATCCAACAATCCCTCTTATTTCACTTTTTGAATACAGCCATACTTTTGACAGTGGATAAGTCTTGTAGTGTGTGCAGTGCTGTAGCATTCAGTCATTAAGAGTGCCAATGCTTTTGCTTTGAATTTAAAAATATATATTTTCTCCACATATGTCCAAAAAAAAAAAAAAAAAAAAAAAAAAGGAGGAGGAAAGAAGAACACTAACTGTAATTCTGTCTGATTTTATCAAAATGTCACAAGTGTTTATGAAAGTACAGAGGTTATACATTTTTAAAAAGGTACATGTATAATAGTTTTCGGAAACAAAGTCTATGCATAAACATCTGCTGATGCAATGTTGTGTAGTAGTCTATCGTTCACTGAAATAAATTTCCTGAATCATCTGTACATCCATGTCTATTACCCATTACATTACTACAGTACATTTACTTCAATCGTTTATAGCTCATAAATGTAATTTTCTGTTGTTTAAAACCAATTAAATGAGTGTTTGAGGTGATGTGTGAGAAGCTGCAGGGTCAGGTATGAGGTATCGATTTTGTTGTTTCAATCTGAACCTTTGAAGGAAACACAATATGAGCAAATTTAATTGAAAAATAAACAGAGCATTTGTGTCAGCTCCACCTATCTGTCTGAGCAGCATGGATGTCATTAATCATCCTTGGCCCCAGCCCATCAAAGCTACAGCCTCTTGATCTAGTTTTTCACTCAGCCAGATCTCTTATAAAAGGTCAATCCAAGACCTGAGATGCTCTAAATTTCTCTTTTTTTTTCCATGTTCTCTCAGACTAACTGACTGATTCAAAAATCATACCAAATGCTGATTCAGTCTTATGTCCCACAGAGGATGAAGAGAAGGAATAGTGTCTAACACTGAGCTATGCAAGTTTTATCAGTTATCTCACCTGCTTATACAAACAACAGTTATCAAATATTAACCGATTAAGAAAAAAGTCTGAATGAGACATTGAAAGAGACAAGGTATTTTAACTACCTTAACCGAATGTGTATACCATGATTAAGCAATAAGTGCATTTTGTATTGTATGTATGGTATAATCTCCTTTATGGGTTTAATTATAATGAATGAAACAGTTAATATATGAATACGTGTAAGCTAATGTTGGTTACAGCAATTTGCAGTAACTTATAGTTTAAAACACAGTGAAAGTTCAACCTAACTGAAATAAATTACATTACACAATAAATGAACATTCATCAGCCACTGTCCACCTTCATTGCCCACAATCATGTCAACAAATATACTATCGTGGCCAGAAATTAGGTGAAATGGCTGCACTGCCAACACACACACAAACTGTTACACTTCTTCAGATGACACTGCTGCGGGGGGGGGGGGGGACGCACTAAAGCCACGTGACTGGAACAATATCATGTGATTAAAATATAAGAAACTGCTGCAGCCACTGTCGCCAGCAACAAGTCAACAGAGCAGCTTCACAACAGCCCGAGAAAAAATGCAGCTGAAGCTCATACAACAACCACTATATCAACACACAAACCACCTCACAGTTGTCCAAGCAAACAGTAAACAATGCAACAAAGTAACATTATAGCAGAGTTGGCACAGAAAAACTCACCCGGTGCTGAGGTTGACGCATCCTGGTGGCAGCTACAGTACAGTCCGCGTGGTTTCATGCTGGATCCAAATATTAAAATTTTCCGTTTTCATTTTTTCAGGGGAAAGGTTTTTACACCTAGAGGTGGTAAAGAAAAACACACGTTTCTTCGACCAGCGACACGAAGTGTTCACGCTGAGTTCTTCCTCTGTTCTCAACTAATAACTTTAACTAAATGCTGACCCGTCAAACACACATTAGAAGGTAAAAAATAAAAATCACACGTTCGTATTTTAGTGTTTGTTAGTTTTGTTTTCCTCACGGAATCGTCCAGACTGATGACGCCAGAAAACACAGGTGCAGCCAATGTTGCTAATGACGAGCCTGAGGACCAGCATGCACCTCGGCAAGGCCCGCTCATTGAAATGCAAACAGAATACAGGCAGGGAATACAGTTTAGTGTAGCATTTTTCAAATTAAGTATATAATTTTATTGTGAATGACTCTTCAAATAATACTCCACACTACCAGACATATAATATGAGTGGGAAAATACTAACTTTAGATAATTTTGTCTAGAAGCAGTATTTAAAGTTTTTGACTCAGGAATACCACTATGAGCCTGACATAGTCTGTTCTGTTACCACAGAAGGTAAAATGTGCCTTTGAAGCATAAAAAAGAAATCAAAGCTTAACTATTAAATGAAAAAAGTGGATGACATTTCTAATAGATTACATAACAACCATCAACCCTATTATATGATATACCCACATATCTGATGTTGAGTCGCTTGGAGTGGAGCAGTCAAATATGGTGTTTAGTGAGTGTATGGGTATTTTATTATTCACCTTAATTGAAACTCTGTGACTACAGTCGTCTGATTGATCCTCATTGATTCCTGCAGCCTGAGCTGCCAAACTACGTGTGCTTTTATTTAGTGGGCTGTTGGCAGTGGCATCTCTGTCCAAAGAAGAAGCTTCATTCTCTGTCTGCACCGGATCAATATCCTATTATAGTGTTTCAGAGGGAAATGGCTTAAAGGAAAGACAAAGAAATAACCTCATATATTATGACAACACAAATCCATAGATGTATTTTTCTGCTTTTTGTTCAGAGATGAGGTTAGGGTGAAAAAGCCGGGAATGAGATTTGTTGAATTTAAGAGAATATGAAGGACCAAAAGCACAAAGAGAAAATGGACTGTTGATGGATGAAAGGAAGTACCTTAAACAATCTGACAGTGCACTGTTAAAAAAAATGTGCTCAATATGAGACACTGAGAGGAGTGTAGAGGGTGATGAAGGAACACTCCATGCAACACGTCTCAATGTTATTATGGGTGTTGTTTTTTTAATTGAAACCAGCTTCACTGATAACAAACATGCAATATCACTGTACAAGCCAACACCACAGATAAGTGTTACTCATTCAAGTCTTGACACATTGTCAAGGATTAGCCATACACACATATACACACACTTTTGGATGTTGTACAGAGATAAACACACACTACCTCTTTTGCACTTTATCGTTCACAGACACACACTAAAACACACTCACACACTCAGTCATATTTACATATCACAGTGAATGATGGGTAGAAACGATGCAGGGAGGAGGATAACACTGTTCTCTCCTAGTCCAATCAGAGATGAAAATGGGAGTACAGTTCCAGTGATTGCGAGTGAGTCTCTGACTGGGGTGGGTAAGAAGTGAAATGACGACAATGGTGATGTGAGTAGAAAACGAGACCTTTTATCGGCATCCTAAAATGTTGCGCTTTGCAGCCACCTTGAATGGATGCTTGTTTTAGGTTTTAAAGAAACAGGATGACACTCTTAAAGAAAACACATCAGCGTACAGTAATTTTCTCTCCTTTTTTGTCGAATCCACTCAGTCTGTGCTACATTTAGATGCATGGTGTAATTACAGGTTACAGGTCATGGTTTCATAAATAAGTTTGGGGTATTGCTTGGATGATATACAGTAACAACTGATATATCACTGTCTGTCAATGTGTTTCTAGTCATGTAAAAAAAAACAAAATGTAAAAAAAAAAAAAAATAGACAAAAAAAGGCCCCACTACCAAAAATAAACAGTCCATTTGAATAAATAAATAAATAAATATTTAAAACATCATACAAAATTCTGACATTACCCTTTTTCCAACATTTAATGGAAGTTCTGTCTCCAAATGTAAGATAATAAATATATTTACTATTTAAGTGACAGTTAGGTTTAAGTGGTTTTATTTGGGATATCTCATATCTTTAAGCAAAAACTGGATTATAAACAGTAGGAAAGATCTCTGCAGAAACTCTGTTTAATACTGCTCATATCACAATGGTTACGACACGATAAAATACTGCAAATTATCAAAACTGTACAGGAAAACTTACAAGTTTCTCTAAAATACATTTTCACTGTTAGCGTGTGAGAAGACATCTCCATCTGCTCAGGTGAGCTGTCCTTCAGATGGACTGATGATGCAGCACCTGTGTGACAGCCAGTGCCCACCTCTTTTTCTCTTCCTCTTCCTAACCTGACTGTTCTGCACTCTGTTACTCTGGTCTGGAGCAGAGCATCAGTCCCCAGGGTTCCTCCACCTCATCACAACCATGTGCGGCTCTAGCTGATGGCTACTACAACTCTACATGGAGCCGGACACTCACAGCCTAGAAGAACTGCAGATGGGTGAGCAGGTGCCTATGTTTTCACTGGATGTCTACTGAGTTCCTCTTGCACAGACCTACTCCAGTTTTTATTTTATAAAAATTGTAGACACATTTTTTCCATCTTTTCTGTGTCGTGTTTTTTGTTTGTTTGTTTTTTTTTTCACATATTAGATATTCCTCAAGCTAATCTACGTCACGGTTACAGGTGTGAGTGTTAGTGGTGCACCACCAGGTGGTGGAGTGTTTTGGCTGGGTGAGGGCAGGGCCACCCTGGTAGTGTGTGTACAGTATACAGTGGGCTATGTATGTGTTTCACTGTTGTAAAGGGTGTCTGAGCCAGCAGGTCAGCGGTGGCGGTAATGTCTCATGAGTGGGACAATGCAGGAAGGAGGGCCAGACAGCTTGAGGAAAGGATGCTGGAGGAGTTCCTGGGCAGTGGCTCTCTGAGAGGGTTCCCTCACCAGCATCCGGTCCAGGAAAGATCGCAACACCGAGGACACCTAGAGGTGGTAAAGAAATATTTCAGCTCTGATCCTTAATATCCATTTTAAAATCTTATTGTCATACTGATTGGGGTTTAGAGTATCCAACAGTGGCAAAGAGCATTACAACTACGACACAGCATGATGATATGGCTACATATGGAAGACAGCCTATTCTCTGTTGTGACTTCTCACCACCACTGTCACTTCTATCTGCAGTGTTAACTGAAGAGGAAGCTGAGAGAGATGTTTCTGAGGAAGAAGAAGATGATGATGATGAGGAAATTTCTGGAGTGAGGCCATATATGAACTAACATGTGATGGCAGGGGAGCCGCTGAGGAGGGAGAGATGGAGAAACAGGTTCATCCCTGCAATGGTGTTGATGCATCTAAATGGTAAGTTGGGTTGGGGTGGAATCATATAGTGCTTTACTGGATGGAACTTAGTATACTCTCCCTGAGTACAGGATAAGACATCATAAATCTCAAAGTCCATTAGATAGCATAACAGCTTCGAAAATCCAATTGTAATATTGGAAAAATACAATAGTGTAGGTGACATTTCAAGCAACACATACTGTACATGATTAAAGCACTAAAATGTTAATTTTGATGTCAATATCTACTTACCCCTTTCGGTGAAGTTTCTGAGTTTCAAAGTTGCAGCTAAATCTAATACTTCTTCAAATGTAAAAAACAACAGAAAAAAATTAAATGCCCTCATACTGCTCCTGAGGTCTAATCAGAAATAACTCCTTCTCTCTCTGCCGCAAGTTACGGTGGCATGTTAACTTAGGCGTGCACTTATCTCAAGTTCTCACTGTGTAATAGTAAGGACATGAATGTGGCTCCTGGCTAAGATGCTAAACTGAACATTTAGACTTAAAACTTGCTGTAAATATTGCAGTTCTAAGTCAAATTGGGATCTTGTTTTGGAAAATTGTTTTTAGACAATTGGGTGACACCACAGAGGAATATAACATATATAACATATAACATAGTGAGAGATCTACCTTGTGTGATTCTTTTAACCGTGGAGGCAAGTTGTCTCGTATCCTCCTCATGGCCTGCAGAGGGGGCTCGTTAAAGTAAGGTGGCTCTCCATCCACCATCTCAATCACCATGATACCTAAAGACCAGATATCCACCTGCACACACACACCAGACATTTCATTCTCGAATGTAATAAACTGCCATGCACAATATTTGGTGTGTCTTTAAGCCTCTATCATTGTTTTATACCAGACAATGTTAAACTGTGCATGTGGGTGTGTTCTTTGTCCTCACCTCAGTCCCATAAGGCAGTCTAGAAATGACTTCTGGTGCCATCCAGTACGGCGTGCCTACAAGGGACTTCCTCTTGGGCACCTCTTTGGAAACTTGTGCACAAAAACCAAAGTCTGACAGCTTGATCTGCAAACACATACAAACAGCACACTTCCTTCAGCTTACACTTTTCTTATGTAGGTGTCCAGACATACAGCTGGGATTACATAAGTTCAGAACCTGAAGTGCACTGACCCATTGTGATGAAGAGCTTTCATAAAAAGACACTAATCCCTGTATTAGTGGTTAATTATACTTCAATTAATCATGTCTTATCAGCTCATTTAGATGCATTAGGAAGGATTTAATTACTCGGCACGAGTGTTAATAGATGATGATGAGTTTCTGGCACTGGCTGTTGACAAGTAGTGGGAGTGACACCCATGAAGAAGGTCAGTGAGCGTGAGAGAGAGAGAGTGTGTGTGTCTGTGTGTGTTGGTATTTTCACACACAACCAGAGTGGTCCAAGAAAATATAGCCAATGAGCAGCAGTTCTCTCTTTATTGATACCAGAGGTCAGATGACGGTCGTTACTCGGGAATTTTAATAAGTTACTTATTACTTTTTCATATCAAAATCAGGAACTAGAATATTTTTTTTACTGTCATAGCACAAGTACAAGAAAATTTAGCTCTCAGACTTGTATGCAATTTGAGTGTATAAAAATATAAAAGTAAAGAATGAACTATAGAAATTAACACAAGTATGTACAAGAAGGGAAAAAAACAAGTTGAAACTCAATAAATATTTTGCACAGGCCACATGCTATATTGCAGCAGAAAAGGGAAGCAGTTGTATTACTAGCCATATATTGCACAGTATTGTATCATTGGAATAAATATAACATGTACTAGGCTGGTACAATATTTAGCACAATGACAGCTCTAGGATAGAAGCTGTTTTTCATTTTGTCTGTTTTGGCTCTGATGGCCCTGAAACACCTCCCTGAGGGAAACAGTTCATAGAAAATAAATTACATTACTAGTTATGTTACTATATTACTTTGGATTAATCCATAACAAAACAAAATTAGCAGCCAAACTGCAGAAATGAAAACATGACAGCCTGTCAAAACAAATAAATAAAAACACTCTTCCCAACTTTAGCTTTTTCCTGCATATTCCTTCCAATATTATAACTGTTTTGTAAACCAAATAATCACCTGTTACAACCAAGGTATGCAGACTCTCTGAAAGCACAACATGTCAAACCTTGAGGCAGCTATTACAGCCACTCCTGACACTATATCAGGCGTCTTATGTACCTAATAAAGTGGCTGGTGAGAGCTTAGCTTAGTGTATTAGTAAGATGGATAAGAAACACCACCCGACACACACTTTCAGCATTTGCACTTACCCTTCCATCACTGGTCAGGAGAATGGAGTCGCTCTTGATGTCACGGTGGATGACGCCCTGTGTGTGCAGGTATGACAGAGCCCTCAGCACCGAGAGACACACTGTAGCAATCTGCTCCTCATTCATCCTATTAGGAAACACACACACAAACGTGTGAGCAATAACTGTAACAGAGGAGCAGGTCCTGTACATGAAGAAACTTCACTTTCAACGATCATGCAATACAAGCAGCATCTTCTATTATAACTGTTTGTTGATGAAAGTCATTCACAGTATCAGTTACTGTATCTCAAAACTATTTCTCCTTTATTCTTTTTTATGAGGTTTTACAATTACATAGTAATTTATCCTGTTTCATGTTTTTCCTGTATTTTCTTTCTTTCCATTATTATGACAATTTTCTGGGGAGGCAGAAATTACAGTTGTACACTGGGCTACAACACAGACAAATCTGGTCACAGACGCTGCTGTCATCCTAAAGAGATTACAACACAACACAACAGATATGGAGTAGAAATCCGGGTTGAAAATATCCCCCCATAGCCTGCAGCGACTGTGTCTGTGATGTGCACAGCAGGCAGGAGGGTCCCATATGGAGAGAGGGCAATGCAGTGTGTCTGCTCACACAGAAACTCATGGCTTCACTGAACATTAACATCTTCACCCAGCTGGCCTCTTCTCTCTGTATGTGTGTAGGTGTGTGTGTATTCATGTTATAAATAGGCTGCATGGACCAATTGTCAAGCAAACCTATGTTAGTGAGGATATTTTGAACTAGTGCGGGCATTTTGGCTAGTCCACACAACTTGAACGGGCTTTTTGAGGATTAAGACCTGGTTTTAGGGTTAGGGTTTGAATTAAGCTTAGGGTAAGGGTTAGAGTTTGGCATTTAGTTGTGATGGTTAAGGTTGGGTAAGGGGCTAGGGAATACATTATGTCTATTAATGTCTACACAAAGAATACAAAACCAGCTAGTGTGCGTGCACTCTGCACTGCCATCAAACAGCACGTGCAGAAACATATAAGAGGTACGTGTACATATTCACACAAAAGTGCACAACCTTTGCTTTCATGTTTGCTTTTATTTTATTTCACACACTCACCTTTATCTGAAGGAATGTAATGCCATGCACGTGCACATATAGATCCTCACACTTCACACTTCAGGCTCCAGCATATTTTATTGTCACACATGTATGCATTTACAATCAAGAGAGATAAATGAGTCTTCTGCTAATGTAGAAACAACTGGCTAGTGAATGGGATGCATAAAAATATTCATTTCTTACGGCCACACACACATGCACACACACACACAGACAACTTTCACACACACAAAGAAAGCAATATCAAATCAAAGTAGATGCAAACCCATTGAAATAGAAAATTGTTTCATACACAATGTAAAAAACTATTTTAATGAACCTGTCCAGACTTTTACCAAACTACCTGCTATAGCTTAGTAAACTCCCCTCTGGAAGGGTTATCAGAACAGGTACGGCAGATACAACTCAAGTCCTTTTCCCACGTTTATTGCACACACACACACACACACATTGTTGGACTATTAGTTAGGTTGTAAACCTGTAATGCAAACACAAAACAAAACCCAGAATTAACTAATGATATTATTCTTGTGACATCAATTACCCTCATGAATTACTAGCAATACTAGCTTATACTCACTCACCAACGAGGCGTACCAGTCCTGGTGATTATTCTAGCAAAATGAGACTAAAGGATTCAGGAAATTATAATTAATAGACTTTAAAGTAAGATGAAAGATATGAAAGTCAACACAGCGATCTGGTAATTAACATATATGAAACATAAATGTTAAATATACCCGCCACTTATGTTGCTTTCTATATTAATAAAGTAACATGTTAAGTCTGCTGGAAACCTCCTAACACAATCATAACATCTCACTTATATTAAACATACAACAATATTTTCAACTGCTGGAAAGTTCTACAGAACCAATAAAGGTTGTCAAAGAGAGACTTACATAAGCGCCTATGCATGCATGCACACACATACACTCACATATTTGCACTTACACTGAGTCAAATCCCTGTGAAGTGTGACTCAGTGAGCAACTCTTTAGGTATAATTGAAATTTGAGTGAAATGGTATAAAAGCAAAGATGACCATTCTGCCACTGCTGACTTGCTGTGTGTGTTCCTGGAACTCATTGTGTGTGTTTGTTTTGACAACAACCTGGTGAGCTGATGAAGCTCACACAGCGCAAGACAGGCAGTAGTTCTTCCTGCGACAAAAGGCTTAACAGAAATAGCACACAGCTTTCACCTGGACAAGTGTGGCTGAAATTAGCAAGGGAAAAACACACTGCTGTTGTAACATTATGAATGTAGATATTTAGAACAGTATAATGGTTCATTGCATGACCACAATCAAAACAAACTCCAAGTGGGTGATTTTAATAACATCTTAGTCACAAAGTACCTTTTAAAAACATATATTTCACTCTGTCTTTGTCTCTTTATTGAAATGTGACAGAATAATGACATGTTGTTCGAAACACTGATATTCATCTCAATATCCAAACACAAATGGCTGTGTGAGATAAGGACAAGGGTTAAAAGGGGTGTGTTAAAGACTAGCATGTGTATATAATACCCTGTGTATTAGGATTTCCATTAGAAGAGCTGAATCTCCCACGCACACACACTGAACACACAAAGGGACAAACATCTGCATAGGAGACTGTTTAAGGCTTCACCAAGGCATGTTATTAGCATCTGACACTACACAGTGATAATGCTGACACTTCACACAAATGACTGTAATTAAACACCAGACACAAAGTAAACTTAAAACAATGAGATGGCTGCTCAGCACACGACTCAGCAACAGAGAGGCAATTAAGAAAAGTTGGAGAACAATAATCTCAAAACTACTAAAACCAGGACTGTAAAACAACCCACCTGCTTGTGTGTGGAGCAAATCAAATGACCTCATGATTTTCAACAACCTGTTTTAGTTTTCTAATTACCATCTGAACCCTTACTGATTCTGATACTTATTCTCACAGAAACAGATTTTCACTATGTATTATTTTTCTTTTTCATTCCTAAAAAGATTTTCTGTAAAAAAAAAAAAAGCATCATTTGAAGAAATGTCTTCATAGATCTCAGGCAATTTTGGTGTTTTACACTTCAGTACCTTGCACTGGACTTTAATATTCAAGGTTACCTGGTGTGAGTCACAATGTCAGTGAGTGCCCCGCCCTCCAGGAACTCCATGACGACCCACAGCTCATCTCCCACCAGGTAGCTGTTGTACATGTCCACCACATTCTCATGATGATAGTCCCTCATTATCACCACCTAAAACACACACAGATGTGATATTTCATTGCATATAATTCCTAATTATTTGTACAGTGTAAATGCTCATTAAATATGTTACGAAGACATGATGTAGTGTTACACTACTTTAATAAATATATTCATGCCATTTCAGTTATTTTATCAAATAAACAACATGGTAGGCACAACTATAAAAGGATTACACTAAGCAATTAATGAGATTACGTAAATCAAATTAGTTCCCTAAACTGAACACCCAGAGCTTTAGATCTGCATTCAGTGTGCACACACGCTTGAGTGCATACATTCATTTATTCACATTTTTCTGAAAATAAGATTAATTTCTGTTTAAGTGCAAATGAGATGGAGCTCATTTATCAAAAGTTAGTATTCCATAAATATACACTGCCATAATTTAATTTGTTGCAGAGGGTTTCCGGAGTGAACAATACTTCACTTTTAATAAATAAATACTATTATGGATGCAAATCTGGTAGCAGTTCAATGAATACTATTTAATATTATATATTAATAAGCAAGCTACACTGATTATGTGGGACAGAGATTTATTTTAACAGAGGAGCATTTTATTTTATTTTATTTTATTTTATTTTATGAGGACGACAGTAGATCAGTGGTAGAGTGAGCCGTCTTTAAAATGGAAGGTTGTGGATTCAATTGCTGGCTCAAGTAGTCTATATGCCGATATGTCCTCA